>JAUZST010010775.1:0-12244 GCA_034779995.1 Parotocinclus haroldoi | reverse complement strand
GTATAGGATTTTAGTATTAGTAATAGCAGGATGCAAAAACTGTGATGTTCTGCATAAAATGCTTACGATCAAGTTATCGTTATCCATCACACCATAACATGCGCATATAAGCACTATTGCTGCATATAACATCAAATGCACTTAGTACCATCATACCCTAACATACTCTCCTATAAGCCACACACATTCATATTATTCACCCAGTGCATTCACCTATAAGCACCACATACCAACACATTTGTATAGTTATCTTCCAGCAAGACTCTTATAAGAATAACATAGATAGTAGTGCATTCATATGCCCATTACACAGCAATACCTCCATGTAGATTTCTATATTCATTGCACATACTTATCTTACTATCCTTGTGGAGACTTTCCATTGACATAATGATTACTATAGACAATTAAGGCTACACCTAGCTCTAACTCTAGTCATGAGTAACCTCATGATGATCTTTTAACGAAAATGTTGTAGCTTCTGTAAAAAATGACAAAAATAAAAAATAAAAGAAAGATAAGCAAAGATAAAAGAAATTACAGCTTTTTCTATACTTGAGGTTAATTATATAATTATATTTAGACTTCAGCTGCCAGTGACGGAGGCAAAGTAATGTGCGGCAGATAGCGTGGCCATAAATAATCCAATATTCTTTGGTATGCTTCCATTCAGATAGTTAGAATACACATCAACCATCCAGTTAAACTACCCAGAAAGCTACCAACCACATGAAATTGCATGTTTAGTAGAACAATTGAGTATAAGGATCAGTACATGGACCTTGGACAGCCTAATACCAATGATACTTGTGACATAGGCAGAGCAACATGCCTTATGAATTTGCCATGTTCATTGCACACTTATATGAGTGAATTGTGTATTTCCAATATGAACTCACTTTCTGCTACTATTTTCTGCAACTTAAAAATAATTGTAGAGTTCTAACAAATGCTTCCATGTTGTAGTATTGATGTGATCATCTTTGCCATTTAAGAAAGGAAACCAGTGGGAAACTCAACTCCCACATCAATCCATAATGTTAGAAATCCGGCAGGAAGAGTCAGGAAACGGCAGGAGACTCGACTGTCAGAATCCAATTTTATTCACGTACATGCAGAGATCCGTGCCTGTATCATCGATCTAAAAAACAGAAATACTTGCAGGGTTTTAGCAGAGACTCTAAGGTCAGGGAAGGGGGGCAAATGGGAACAAGGTGATGGATGTGATGGGGGGCACAAGGGAGAAGACATTACAATTGAGAAAGTGGAAGATGCAGAGGAACTGGGTCAGGAAGATTATAATAAAAGGGCATACAAAGAAATATAGCTCATATAAATAAAGGACAATATACTCACTGAGAACTTAATAACAAAAATGTATAACTACTCATTCATGTCATTATCTTAACTGCCAATCACATTGCAGCAGTACAAAGTATGAAATCATTCCAATACTGGCCAGCAGCTTCATTGGATGGTCACATCAACTATAAGAATATGGAGAAAAATGTTATTCCAATTTTACCCCATCTAAAGTGTATCTTCTAGAACAGGAGATTAAAAAGCGATTAAAAACACATAGAACCTGTGTCATGTTCGAAATTTTACTTGACTGCATATACAACCATGTGCCCAAGATGTATCCCTCAAACAACATTTGCAGGTGGTCAAAGACAGATCTTGACTATATTTACTACAGACTATATTTAAAACAAGTGTAAAAGAAATATATCTTCTATATTTTCTTTTGTTTTCTAACTGAGCCAGTAGATGGATGTGTGAGCTGTTTATTATTTGTTCGCTCTGCGAGAACCTCCAAAACCACCTGCCTTCAAAATAATTTATTGCCTCCTGGAGCGGATGCCATTTTGACAATGCAATGTACTGGCACAGAAGAACCTTTAGGACCAAATACAGGTATGTTTTTTTCAAGATCAGTGGCTAAAGTTTCCCACAAATTAATTTTACTATCTGAGGTCATATGCAAAAGCATGACAATAGTAGGCATGTTGTCTATGACAGTTTCTGCCCATATTTGATACTGTAACACATGATACCATGTTTACAGTCTGTTTCAGGAAGTGAAGAACAACAGTACATGTGATGATGTTTTTTTCAGATTGAATATAAGATTAAATATCATCTGATCACACATTCAAGTAAACAAAGTAAACAGAATCCATCCAGGCATATCCGTTGTTTTGTGGCACAAGTGCAAGGTGTATGCAGATTAATAGTTTCTCTAATGGAGACTCACAAATCTATGTTATGTGTGCATGAATGTAACATACTGTGTGTAGAATAGGTCAAAAACGAGAACAAACCAGGATTACTGATGATTGTACGAAACAGAATAATAAAATTTATCCAGAAATGCTCATGAAGTCAGGTAGTGGAGTTCTTCGTGGCTGTTACATTGCCATGCAAATGGTTTAATTCTTAAAGGATATTGCAAAAACAGTTATTAGATTACATTATATCTATGCAGCACTTAGGGTAGTAAAAACAATTATAACATGTATCCACGATTTCATTCATCAGAAGTAGACTGCAAAACATAAAATCAAACTGTCCTGCCCAACTTGATGTATGTGAATGTGAATATAATGTCGTCCGGAAGTAGGTCGGCTTCTACTAAAAATCTTCAACCAACTATTTGTTGGCTAAATGGCACATGAATGTACATGATAGCCTGACAATGGCGTCTGTGACAAAGATGAACAATGTCAAATAAACCATGTCAGCCTGTCAGGATTTGGCCAGGCTAAATATATTACCACACTTGACTATTTAGCCTTCCGAACAGGCTTTACCAATTTTACACGATGCTGTATGGCTTTTACTTTCATAAGCAATTGATTGACTGTGTACTTCAAGGGTGTGAGAAGTGTAGCACTGTAGTACTGTTGACAAAGATGTGTCAAAGATTACAGACACTGGTCTACAACCACAACCAGTAAAAGCATGCTTGCATATCAGTTGGGGAAGCGAGCTAACTGATGTTGCTCAATGCAAAGGCAGTATCAATAGTTCTTTTTTCTTAAAAGAGTGTAGATTTGATCTTGAGATTGTATGACACTCTCTGAACCACAGAGACTGTTGGCATGTTAAGCCAGCAATACAGGTATCACCTGAGTCTGTGCTACTAGCTGTTAGTCGTGGGTTTGCATTCTTGTATCTCATAAATGGATAAAAGTATGACCATTGATTCTATAGAGAAATTCAGACCATTCTGTTGACCCAAGAGCCACGTTCCTACCACCATAGGAAGTCAATATATCAGAGTGAAAAAACGAATAAAAAAGAAAAAAGAATCTTCATCGTCGGCCTGAGTGTAGCCCAAGAGGGAAGAGTAGAAGAAAACCTAGGTAAAACTCTATAACCTGTACCCATGACTTGCAGAACATAGATCTGAGCACATGACATATAGGGACTCTTTCCCAAGCCAGTTTCAATAAGCACGTGTTCGAGGTACTGAACATAGTTACCACAGCTGCATCTGTACAAGCGTTTATTTTCATTCTTGGTCTTGTTGAAAAATAAAGCTCTATCAGATTTCAGAGCAACTGACGTATCTGTTTAATGTTTCAAATGTACATTGCCGGTTATCGGTCCATTCCCTTTCAGAAGCTAGCTAGATATTCAGAGTGTGCGAATTTGGAGGTCAGTGCAGAAATTACAAAAACATAAAAACAGGACTTATTCTTAGATGGGACTTGTCAATGATGAATACAGTCTAGTGAACTTTGTTTACAGTCTGGGATATGTACATGATGGTAAACTCAACATTGATGTCAGATCACCATATAAATTGGTTCTGTTGTGGTTCAGATGTGAAATGTCAAGACAACACAGTGAGTGGGCAGAAACATCTTACCCTGGTCTGTCTGTACTATAAATGCACACAAAAACCAGACACAGAAAACTATCGCTGTCTGCTGTACCCCACTGTCCATCACATTGTGAATTTGTTTGTTCTTGTGCAAGGGTGGCCTCCATGTCTTAAAGCATGCAGCTCTTTCCTTGTTATTTTGCACTGAGGAGGAGGCACAACTTTACTGTGAGAAATATGTATCCATGTCTGCATCAATGATCAGCAAAAACTAATAAGGACAGTTTATTATGTTTCTTCATGATGGCCCATTAACGTGAAATTCATTTTTGACCACCTTAAGTATGGTTTGTCCACTCACTGTAGACCTGACTATGAGCTATGTAATAGTGTTTGACAATAGTTAAGTAGCATAACAGATAATAACTAGTATATTATATTATATATATATATAATAACTAATCTGCTTTATGGAGGCCAATCTCATCTTGAACCGGTGTTGTTCAAGGTGACCTCATCACAGTTTCATAAGGAAAAAAGTCTTCTGCTTCTGGTTTCCCATACAGTACAAAGTAATGCATCAAAGCCTCAGTCCATTTACTCATTGACTCTGATGTAAGCATTCACACCATGTATATAAGTATATTAGTTTAGTTAACCATTCCTTAATGACACTGTTTGCATACTCCATCTCTCCAGAAGCTTTAGGTCTGAGGTCTGTAGCCCGCCATCAAAAATGTAACTCCACGACCCAGCAAACACACGATATCAAAAGGACGTTTAAATCATGTCCGTATCACGTCGGTCAGTCCAGAACTACTCTTGCATGTGTGGTGGACGTACAAAATGGGTTCACTGTACCTGAGTTGGATGTCTGTAGAATTTTTTAGTTCATCTTATTTATATTTAATTGTTTATTGTATTGGGCTTTGTATATGTTTAAAAAAAACGTTGAAACAACGTTGATTCTGGACTCCATCAACTTGATTACATTATTGTAATCGTATGTTGTTGACATAAGTTGAACGTCGTAGATAAATGATGTCTTAGAAAGACGTTGCAAATACTTTCATTCTGAACGTCTTTTCACGTTCAAACGTCCAACACAGACCTGTAAATGATGTTCTTTTTACCTTATGTTGTTGACATAATTTGAGCGTCAGCATAAGACGTTTTTAAAAGGCGATGCGAAAACGTTCATTCTGGCTTCTCTGCAGACATTTTTGATCGTCTGGCACAGACGCTATATTGACATCTTTCGGGCGTGTCTTTGCTCAATGGGTAGTGCTCAGTGATTGGCTTGATCAGGAAACCCACACCTAGATATACACTCTCTATAAAATACTTACCCTCATTTTAACATTAGTAGCAGTACCCTTACAAGTCGTACAATCTTCAATCAGCTGAACAAATTGCCCATTACAAAAGACAATCCTGTTTTCCTTCACATTTAGGCAAGGTGATGCATTCTGATTGCAAATACTGAAATGGACATGGGTAGCTACGTTTTTGTGAGCAACAGTCTGCATCTTAGCTGTAGCATTGACTTGGCTGCAAGTAACAGTTTTGAACTTGGCCTTCTTATGATTCTGATTCTTGGTTTTCTGAACTGAAAACGTACTAACTGTGTTTTGTACCAGTGTTTCCCAAAGATGTATTTGTGCAGCTAGGTAAGGAAGTTGGAAGACTGCCAATTCGACTGCACAGTATCATTTGATAATGAGTATACTACAGCTTTCTCACAAAAAACACCCCAATGTCCAAACTAATGTCACGGATATGGCATTTCTACATGCTGTTTCCCAGCCTGCATCACTCTTTTTCACTATGCACTCAACAAATGTTTGAATATGGTTAATAGTTATATATAGTTATATGGTTAATAGTTAGATAATCTGAATGCTAAATTTTCCACTGTTTCTTTGTAAAGTATTAGGCTTCTGTATGCTATGTATGTTATGTTGTGCTACTCGCTATGCCAGCTGAATCTCACACTGTTCCCAACCCAGATTCCCCATGTTACCTTGTGGTCTTGCTACAATTTAAACCCACCTTATCTCATTGTCTCTTTTAAGCTCTATCTCAGATTTGTTCTTTATTTTTGCATTCTGTCTGGTTAGGATGTATATTTCTGGTTTCCGTTTTTGTGACTATTCTTGTATTCCAGATTAGCCCCATTCTTGGTTTCTCAGTCTTTTGGGCTATTGGTTTCATAGTTTTTTACTTGACTGAATTAACACTGAATTAATGTTAGAATTAGCCAGAATATCACATGAAATGTAATTAAGCTGTATAGGACTATAGTAGCCTAGTGGATAAGATATTACACTACGGACCAGAATGTTCGGGGTTCAAACCCCACCTCCCCAAGCTGCCACTGTTGGGTCCTTGAGCAAGGCCCTTAACCAACAATTGCTTGGACTATAAGATTGCATCAACTGCAAGTTGCTCTGTATAATGTAGTCTGCTAAATGGTGTAAATGTATTGCTTTGGACTCATCTCTACTACAAACAATTATTCCTAATTGAAATGTAATGCATTTAAAGAGTGACAAAATTAAAATGAAAGGATCAGTAAAAATGACCTAAAGGAGAAAACATAAAACATAAATGAGTGAATGGTTTACAAATGCGATACACATATGTGCTTCAGCCAATACAGTGCTTTGTATTTGTGTCAAAATAAACTGTAATTACTGTAAAATCACGATCATCTACTGAATTTGGGGTGTGGCCACACAACAGCAAATGATCGCAGATTGCTAAAAAACATGATACATGAAATGTTCGGTTGTAAACAACTACACTGCTCACAATAATTTAGGGGATATTTCATTTTGAAGTACCCAGGTAAAAATGCACTGTGAAATTTGACAGTAGAACCATGAAGTGGCCAAATTACCATTCAAATCCATGGTAGAACTGTGAATTAATTTATGGTCAGTTCATAATCAATCAAGTTTACAATTACACTAGGAAATTTGACAGTTGAACCATGAAGTGGCCAAAATACCATCAAGAAATTATGGTAAAACTGTGAACTTTAAGGTGAAACTGTGAAAGTTCACAATAAAACTGCCAATCAATTTACAATTTTACTATGAGTACTTTATTTTTCCTGGGCATCCCCTAGCTTTTGTGAGCAGTACGTATTCTGTATCTAGCTATATTTCCCTTTCAGTCGAAGAAAACATTGCTTGATTTGCTGCCACAGCCTCAACACTCCAAATTTGGTCGAGGGTTGTAACTAGAAGTGATCGCGTTTCATCGCGGCATTAGCAGGTCCGCACGTCGCGCGGTTTTGACTGAAATTAAAATGCCTTGCATTTTGTTTGTGCTGCTTTACAGCGCCACGCAGTGGAAAGTAATAGTAACGCTTTGACTGCATTTTAAGGTGTTTTTTGTGTCATTCTTTAAATGCAACACACCGTTTTTCTGTTAATAAATCAAACAATCTTAAATCATTTTAGTTTTACACGTCTTTGCATGCCACTGACTTTTCAATCTCGCATCTAAATCAGTTGCATGCAAAAACGTGACACTATTTTTTATTTTGTTTATGTATTTTCTTTCCTATTGGTGATGTCATGAGTATTGCGTTTCTCAACTGCATTTTAATTTTCCTCTTCACAGGTAGTACCTGCATCTAAAGGAACATGAAAAATATTTATAGTATAGTGTCCTTAATTTACGCTAGACTGTTATTATGAGAATATTGCAGTTACTGGACTGGGCTTTGCTTGTCGCAAGTACATCGTCATGGCTTGACCCAGGACTTTCTCAACATTTTTTCTCTACACATTTCTATCAGTTGCTGTTTTAGGACAATTTTCTTTTTTGCAATGCAGTAGAAACAGAATTGCACCTATGATTGTCATCACAGGCACAATGTACTTCAAGACTCACAATTGCATGCATATTTTTTCATGTGTGTATATTTAGATTAGTTATGTAGAACCGAATGGGGAAATCAGTTGAGGTCAGTATAGAACTAATGTTACTGTTAATGTTACTATAACACTGAAACAACTAAATGAGTGAAGGAAATTATGCTTAACTATAGTACGTATTGCTTTGGAAAGATGAATATGATGATAAAACAAGAGCACTTACAATTTGTCATAAAAGAACAATACTTTCACTCACCAGGCATTGAGTCTTTAGTACTTCTAAGAGATACAGACTAGAATAGGAGGTAAAGATCCTGAAAAGGTCAAGCTGTCACTGTCTTTGACCTCTCACTTTCTATCTATGCAGCATACTAACATGCTCTTAGCTCGTAAATTGGTGAGACCCTCCCCTGCACGCTAATTATTGTGCTTGTGAAGCACACAGAATGCTTAAAGAAATGGTTTGTAATCAATCCACAATGCTACTGTTACTGCCTCCCTGGGTTACCCCCAAGTTGCTCAATAAGCTTATTTGCTGTACAGCACTTACATAGTAAATATCAGCTGTCCTATCAGTAACACTCATGTACACACAAAAGTGCACTAAATGGATGAAACCATGTTTACACTACATCAGAAGATAATAAACCATATGTATTTTTAACAGCTCACCAAAATCAGTGAACATTAATAGTTAATTGTTTCCAGATCTATTGCAATTGAAACGTCTACTCTTATGGGAAAACGTTTCGCTCGATTTAAAAAATGTCTCACTCACTACTCACTACTCTTTATTAGGGTTATTTCATTAGAGGATATTTCATTTTTAAATATCCCCTATTTTTGTGAGCAGTATATTTGCTTCATTCAGCCACAAAAAACATAAGGGATGGTGTAGTTATGTTATTTAATTGTAAGATTTGTATGCATTAAGATCCAATAAAAACAACCCTAGACTACTATTCCTACTCCATCAAATTCTTGTGTGACAGTAAGTTCTGAACCTCACATCTGTATAAAGAGGTCCACGTTGACAGGACCATTTACACACGACTCACAGCCACTCAGTCTTGATACTACCGAAACTAACACCTTGCCTTATCAGAGGTGCGTTATTAACCAGAATTGCTTAGCAAGAGTTCTGATTAGCAGTACTAAACAATCCTGTTTTATGTCTCCCTCTGACAAGGTAATATATGAGTTGTGTATCTTTAGAATGACAAGAGACCTTTTATGGTTCCTGGGTATGGGCACAAGGTACAAATATCTTAACAATGTCTGTGTTGCAATTCAGTGACCCCGGGGTAGGGTTTCTCTCCAGCAGGTTTTTTTTTTCAAAAGCAGTGTTCCAGCAAGTTGCAACACAAGCATTGCTGAGGTGTTTGTGGCTTTGTTATTTTGTTATAGCTCTGGTTCACACTGATTCTTTCTCCGGGCACTGAAAGTCCATGTATGCTTTCTCAGCACTGTCTATGTTCAACCTCCTAGTGCTGTAAAGCTTACATATATTGTATTTTCCTGAATGCTTCTACATTGACAGAGGCTCTTGAGTGTTAATTTCACTTTAGGGTTGGGTCTGTGAGATGCATGGCACAAACCAGGGCAATTCCCCCCTGCCCCCCATTAATAAATTAACTGTTCAAGTATGTACTGTTGCAATAGTGGGCCTTATAAACAGGAATGCAGAAAAAACACTGTAAGTGGTGTTATTCCTTTAAGAGATCAATGTAGAAAAACAAAAAAAAGAATTATATACATAAAGTACTATATATTTATTCCTAGTGTGAGTTTTCAGCATGTCCTATTCTGACTTGTCAACCATGTCACACAAACTACAGTCTTTAGTTACCAAATGCTGTAGGGTGTATAAATTCTATCGAGGAGATACATGTAGGCGTAGCACATGGCATAAGATGACTACTCATGCTTAGAGGAGACCTGAAGAACATACTTATACTTAAGTATGTTTGAGGTCAAGATGATTTTATTCAGAATAGAGCTGCACTCCGAAATGTCAATAAGCTTTTAGGTTTTCATGTGGGTTTTTTGTGACAAGTGAATTTGTCAGCTATTTAAAAAATGTAATTCATAGTTGGGGGAACAGTTTCCAATCAGAAGTAAGTATTTTTTTTTTATCTCTGGTGACCCCACAGAGCTGAGAGGTATATTATTCATAACATTCTTTGCCTTAGGATGCACAGTGTGAATATAAAGGGTTCTTCCCCCCTCCAATTCATCGCTCTGTAGTTGCCAGTTGTTGTTTTACACACAGTGTGCTAGTATACATATCCTAGTGTGAGTCATATCCTGGGTTTTTACTTTTGCCACAATTTGAGCGATTATCCTGCTTAGTGATGTCAGCTCTGCAATGCATGCTTCCTCTTTTTCACAAGCTCAAGTTCTAGTGTGTCTAGTGTTGACGTCTAACCTTCCGGTTAGCTCATGTGCTAACGTGTTGGTTCCATGTTAGAGTGGGTTCTGTTCCCACCATTTTTTCCGTTCACAAAGACCAGCTACGTGCAATTGGATCCGACGATCCGATGTTTTTGAATGTGTTGCAGGCCTGAAATGCAATAAAAATGATTGTTTATTAATATCTCAGATTCATCCCAGCTGCAATGAAATAAAAGTAAATATAAGTATTTATTAGCATTTCTACACTTTATCTAATTTGGGGCTGTAGATACCCTCTAACTGGTGCTATGCAACTGAAAACATAACAGTACACATTGTATAAATTAATATATTGCCTTTCTATGGTTTATAAAATGTATAACCTGCTAACATTTTACAAAGGAACATGAGGTTATTTATCATTCCTTTGTCCTTTTGCTGTCATTGTTAAAGAATATCATTTAACACATGGAAAAAAATGAAAAAGATATAAAACAAAGAGCAAGGCTTAGTATAGCCATTATCTCAGCAGAATATTTGGTTCTGAGAAAAAAAAACTGCGATATTTCTTGAAAATGTCAGAAGACGATGTAGCCATCAAGGGTACTTAGAATTTGATTACCAGCATTTATCTAAGCCATAAGGACAACAGGAAGATAAGTAGGCCAATAAAGGTCATAGAATTGGACAGAAAAGTAAATCTGCTGTATATAAATGGATAGTAGTCAGTGTTCATGACTTTGAAGTCAAGAAATAGCAAATTTATACACAACCTTACTAATTAGCACGCAATTGTTAATAAAGTTATTGTCTTGCTTTACTTTTAACAAAAATGTTAATTTATATATTAACTATTATATTATGAAATGTATATTGTTTATATTTATATATTTCTGAAATACATATATATATATATATATATACATCTGGATAAGGGCATCTGCTAAATATATATCAAATTTATTATTAATATTATCTATTCAAACTTATCTATTCAAAAACGGACCAAAATCAGCAACTTTTAGACAACTTGGATTTCATACATCTATCATACAATTCCTATGATTAAATTCATGAACAATATGTGTGTAAACATGTAACCTCAGCAATTTATTAAGATAATGAAAACAAACCTGTTATTGGTTACCTTATGTTAAAACATTTCCAAAAAATAACAAGCTATATAGCCAAATGTTTGTGAAAACCTAAAAATTACACCCAAATATGTGGATATTAGTAGTTTGACAATAAATACAATAAATAAGTCTGAACACTGATGTTTGACAATGATTCCTGGCTCACAGTAACAAGCTGGCCAGTCTCAAATAGAGTTATAGATAGAATCTCTGATAGAGTTATGTTCAGTCCTCTGTGCAATCCCAGGAAACCTATGAAAAGGTCAGATTAAGAGTTTCTAAGGTATTCAGTACAAGTACAATCTATTCTACTGTCAATGTTGGTTTATGTGTATGTAGTATATCCATCTATACCAAAGAGATCCATAAATATTTCTGGGCCAGGTCTGAAATGGTATAAAAGAAGTTGCTAATTACTCTCAAATGCAGTCAGATTCCTGTGTTTTCTATAAACTTAATTAATGGCTTTGATTGATTACACTTTTCCAGCCAGAAGCTGTGCTTGCTGTAAAAGTGAGGTGCCCAGGAGTGATCCTAAAGGTACTGCATTTATAAACAGTATCTCACAAAAGTGAGTACACCCCTCACATTAAAAAAAATATTTGATTATTATTTTCATGGGACAGACACAGACAAGATATGACACTTTGATTAAATGTAAAGTAGTCAGACTACAGCTTGTATATCAGTGTAAATTTTCTGTGCCCTCGAAATAACTCAACACACAGCCATTAATGTCTAAACTGGTGACAGTCCATTGCTTAGTAAAAATGACCAAATTGTGCCCATCACAGAGCTGGTGAATGTTAGAGACCTTGCTCTTGTCCACCTTCCGTTTGAGAATGCCTCAAAGATGTAGGTCTGGATATATGGTTGACGTTTACCCTCAGTTTCTTTAGCAAGGCTTTTGTCATCTTGGAAGTGTGTTTGGGGTCATTATCATGTTGGAATATTGTCCTGTGACCCAGTTTCCATAGGGAGGGATATATATA
>JAUZST010010774.1:0-12245 GCA_034779995.1 Parotocinclus haroldoi | reverse complement strand
AGTGCTAACGTTAGCTGTGAGTGTATTTAGCAGTTAGCTTAGTGAGTGTTAGTGATGTATGACAGTTAAGATTTGTTTGTGTTTGGCTTTATAAAAGTTTGCTCTGTACAACTCGTTAATCCTGGTGAGTTTCCGTTCTCTTTATGAAACGTATTTCTGACATTTTGAGTGAACATTTAACTAGTTCGGTTCAGCACTAAGGCTTAAAAAGGGCCCAAAAACCTAATTTTCGTATATTATTACATACATATGAGCACCGAATCAGTCCTCAAAGTAAATATAATAAACCAAACTAAACAAAGTAGATGTAAATATTATACTTATTATACTTTATGTATAAAGGGAAATTATTGACTTGGACTTTGCAAAACGTTCATTTTAAATTCAGCTTGTTTGTTGAGGGTCGGTCTCTTGCTTCATGACGCCACGTACTCTTGAGATTCAGTCCAAAGTTATTTTCCTTTGGAAATTGCAGCAGTAATTCCGAATTCATTCCATCCATTGGCCCAGATGCAGCAAAACAGCAAACCATGATACCACCACCATGTTTCACAGATGGAATAAGGCTCTTATGTTAGAATGCGGTATTTCCTTTCTCCAGACAGAATACTTCATTTTTAAACCAAAATGTCCTATTTTGCTATTGTTTATGCACATAATTCTGGTTTGTCTGTGTGATATTGAGCAAACTGCAGATGAGCAGCAATGTAATTTCTGGGTTCAAATCTTACCTCTGCCACAGTTGGGTCCCTGAACAAGGCCCTTACTCCACAATTGCTTGGGTTGTAAGACTGTATTAAATGTAAGTTTTTCTGGATAAGGGCGTCTGCTAAAGGACATGCATGTAATGTAATGAGAGAGACCTTCACTTGCTTAGAAGTTACCCTAGGTTCCTCTGTGACCTTGTGGAGCAACTTTGCTCTTGGAGTGCTCCTTGTTTGAAAACTTCTGGAGAGGATAACGGTGGTCTTGATTTTTTTTTCTGTTTGTACACAGCCTGTCTGAGACCCATCTGAGATTGGTTGGCTTTTCAGTCTAATGAGCAGCATTTACTCTTTTCCTAAACTCCTCGGATGTCTCCTTTGTTCGTGCCGCGATACACTTCCACAAACATTTCTTGTGAAGATCATGCTTTGATAGATAAGCAATCGATAAAGATTAATATATGTCCAATTCTAATATTTTGTCTAGTTTCATTACTGGGCTCCTCTCTCTTGCTTGATTCCTACATTGGAAGTTTGTACAATCTGAATAGGAATGTCTGTTGATGTTCTCGTTGCCCAAATCTCCAAGGAACATGCCATATCCACCAAGCAAACGCCTTCGAGGAGGTTACAGTGAAACGGCTGTCCAGGAGGACACCTTTGGAGATGATGAGGACTTCACACAGGATGACCTGGAGGAGATCGACATCATCGCATCTCAGGCCATCGTCCAAGAGGCTCAACCGACCAGCAGCAAGAGGAGGTTTGACTCTATTTCTGCATGTCCGGAGCAAAACAAAGTACCCGCTAAAGAGGGACGGAAAACCTTCACCATCAGCAACAGCCACCCAAGCAGCTGCAGCAGCAGCAGCATCACCTCCTATAACAGGACGGAACCTGAAAGACATGAAGCATGGGGTTAGTGTGCTGGACATCTCTTGATCGTCAATAACCCTTACTTATAATTATTTTTATAGTGGTTTTGGTGACCTAATGGATAAATGACTGCACACTGGGACAGAAGGTTCAGGGTTCAAATCCCACGTCCTTGAGCAGGACCCTTAACCTACAATTGTAAGACTGTTTCAGTTGTCGGAGTGTAGGCTACATGACATGAATGTAAATGCTACAACGTTACGTGCTCTGGAGTATTAAATACTTTGTTTTTAAATTTTAAAGGAAATGGACAGGACCGAGATGAACTGTATTACAGCAGACTGGAAGCACAAGCAGAACTGAAGAGAAAGGTATATTAAGGCTATAAACGTATTCTGTACAGTTGAGCTCAAGAAGGAGTAGTACTGTCCAAAAGTCTTTGTTTTTTTTTTAGATTCATCACTGAATAACATTTTTTATGAAATTTCCATGTCTCGTCACCGTGTTTGTTTTTGGAAAAGAAAGTGGTCTCGGGACTACTATCGTCCAAAAAGACGATTCTAGACCAAGCTTTCTTGGTGTCCTGAGAAAGATTTCAGATGCTGCGCTTGCTAAAATGCAGAAACGAGTTAGTAAGGTGTGTGAATGACATGTTCTTGTTTGTATTACTATTAATGATCTCATTCCTACACTTTACTAACTAGGGCTACAGCAGTATGTCGCGATATTTATTTTCACAATGTACTAAATCGAATTCTCAGCTTAAAATGATTTAAAATGGGCTCTAAACTACAATCTCCGCTCATATAGGTGTCTCAGTACAGTGTCTTTGACTCTACTCTGATCGTACACTAAAGTGTGTTTCAGCTGTTTTTATATTATTGTTTTTGTAGTGAACCATGTGGAATATCGCAATGTATCGTTACATAATCGGATCGTGACCCATGTATAGTAAAGTCCTTTCCGGTACCCTCCCCGTTACGTACTTGTTTCCCAACTCGACTTACCTTAACTTGTGGCCACGCCTTAATTTTCTCACTACAGCACACCAGTAGGTTTCTGTAGTATTAAGAACTAGAAGATCAAACTGTCTGTAATATGTATCTAGCTGAAGGAGGTGGAGGAGCAGATCCTGATGAAGAATGGTGAGATACGAGTGCTGCGAGACTCTCTCAGACTGGCCAATCAGGAGAAGGAGCAGGAGCGTCAGGCTCACCTTGAACTGGTGCGGGAGAGAGCGCACGTTCAGAGTGAAAAGGAGAAGGAGTTGTCCAAAAAGGTATGCCTGCGTTCTCCTCGCGCTGCCGTTGCATATATGCCGTTCTACAACAGTTCTTCCGTGCATTACGCGCATTCGTTTTCTCCACAGGTGGAGTCGCTGCAGTCGGAGCTGCATTTTAAAGAAGCTGAGATGAACGAGATGAGGAGCAAACTTCAGAGCTCAGAGCGAGGAGTGAAGCAGCTCGGGACTCCTGTAAGATCCGGGTGAGTCTAACACTTAGTCTGGGCCTGTACATCAGAGGCTGTATTGCTAAACATTATTTCTGTATGGATTGTTAAAGCTGTGCGGCTTGCTCTTTTAGTGTAAACTCGCCCGGAGGCCGTGTGTTTGTTACGAAGGAAGCCTTCTCCGCAGAGCTACGTGTGAAACCAGCAGCAGCAAAAGGCCAGCCTTTTGAGGGTACGAGCTGATTTATTATGTGCTTGAGAGTTTGTGAACCCTGAAAGAGCTACTCCAAATCCTAAAAGTAGAGATAGAGACTCCAGTTAAGCACATGACATGACATTTACATTTTGTGGGAAAACAATGTATTATTAAGTATCTGTAAGGGAAAGGGTGTGAACCTTTTGCTTTTAGTATCCGTTTTCCCGTGGTGCGGAAATAGCTAGAACTAAATGTTTGCTGTAACTCTTGGTCAGTTTTGTTTAATGGACCTGGAATGGAAAGCTTGAACTAACTCAGTATAGAAATTCCTGATATAGATTCCTGGTATAAAAATGGTCTTGCACTGTAAAGCTTAAGACAAGATCCTTATTGAAAGTAGTTAACGAATAAGAAATAACAAACTATATATTTTTAAAAAGCACTAATAAATATTATTAAAAATGATTTAAAGCTTTACATTCATCTTATTCAAATTTTTCGCTCAAGGTTGTTATTGCTGTATGATCCACATTCTCTTAAGATTCAGTTCACAGACACACAGGATGACATTTTTCTGGCCCAGATGCAGCAAAACAGGGAAGCGTGCTACCTTTTTCCTTTCTCGAGCAGAAGAAAAAAATTTCTATTTTCATCTCTTCCATTCACAAATATACACAGACCAGGCATAACCACCTCCTTTTTTTGTTTAGAAGCACTGTTGTGTCTGGTTCAATCATACCAGCACAGAACAAGTCAAGTCAGATTTATTTCTATAGCGCTTTTAACAACGAAGCGTTGTCTCGAAGCAGCTTTACAACATTATATTATATTAAAAGGCTAATCTCAAATTGAGCAAGCTTACAGCGACAGTGGAAAGGAAAAACTCCCTCAATGTTGTAAGGAAGAAACCTTGGGAGGACCAAGACTCAAAAAGGGTGACTTGCATGTTAATTAAAAACCTCCACCTCACTCATATCAGTGTCTATCAGACTGCAGTGCTGGGAATGATCCACCACCCAACAGTACCCGAGTGCAGTATCTGGGTCCAAACCATTAGAGATCAGAGTAACAGGGACGAACAGTGGATGTAGAGAAACTGATGAACTACAGATTAATTATAGAACTACAAAGTGCAGATATGTAGTAAGTGGGACTGATAAAATGGACAATGTGGAATGAAAGAGGTGGTCATAATGCTATGCTTGATCGGTGCATATTTATGTGTTCTTTAAACGTCTATTTCATTTGTATCATACAGGTGAGAAACAAGCTCGGGTGATCAGTTCAGATGCTGTGAGGAATCTCAGTCACAGAGGTGACCATGGGTTATATTTATTCCCTTAATTCTAAACCTCGTGTGACGGCAGTGAGACCGAGTTTGTTCGTTCGTTGCAGGACCTGTGCTGTTGAATCTGCTGCTGCAGCATCCTCTGGAGCCGAGCTCTCTGGGCCTCTGTCACCTCCTGTGCATTACCTCTGATGCTCTGCCTGTGATGTTTGGGCGCCCAGGTTACTCTGCTTCGTAAGTTTCAATGTTTAAACGTGACCAATAGAAATGAAAATCGAAGTAGCACCATCAATTAATGAGACTGTAATACTTTCTAAAGTCCTGCAGTCTCTTGTTTTAATCTGGGGTGCAGGGGGGGAGCAGGGGATAATCAATCTCCGAAAACCCCTCTCTCATATGCAGCCTGTGATGTCTGAGTGCGTCAACCAGTCAGGCCAGTAGGCACTGCTGGGACCCAGACCGGAAACTGCGTTAGCTGTTAACACTGAAAGAGGCTGCCTTATTTGATGGAAAATGTTAAGGAATTAGAAAGCATGAACAAACTCAGTACAAAAATGGCTCTCAACTGTAAGACTGACAAGATGCTTACTAGAAGTAGATCTCAAAATGAGAATTTAAAAAAATCGTGTGTGTGTGTTTGTGTGTGTGTGTGTTTGTGTGTGTGTGTGTTTGTGTGTGTGTGTTTGTGTGTGTGTGTGTATATACACACTTACATACACACTGCTCAAAAAAATCAAAGGAAGACTTAAACAGCACAGTGTAACTCTGTGCTCCCTTTATTTTTTTGAGCAGTGTATACAGTGGAACTTCGGTTAGCAAACGCCTTCGATAGTGAACAATTCAGATAATGACCAAAAATTGTGCTAAATTTTGCCCTGAATAGCGAACAAAGTTTCGGATAGTGAACAGCTACATCACCTACATGTGACCAGCGTCTCAGACCAAGCATCATTCGTGCTCAAGACACAGTTTAAGTTCGATCGATCGGTCGTTTGTTCGTTTGAAAAGTGTTACAAAAAAAGGCAGAAGCAACACTGGACAAGTTTTTCCCTTCAACCTTCAAAAAACATAGCCTGTAACTTTCATATTTATGGGTGTGTTTGTGGGCGTGGCTTGAGTGAGGCACGCCTGGAAGTTACCATCTTGGAGAATGTGGTTGCTGTATGTGTGTTCATATCAAAGATGAGTGGTGAGTGTTAGACTGGATCTAAAAGCTCTTATAAGGGCTGGTATTATTGTCTGTGCTGTTTTTCCAATAGAGGGCATTATTTCTATTTCCTTTATTTCTTATGGGGAAAATTGTTTCGGATAGAGTACATTTCATATAGCAGCCAGCTTTTTGGAACGGATTGTGGTCGTTAACAGAGGTTCCACTGTATGTGTATACACACACACACACACAGTCGAATCCGGGGTAATCGAGATGTGATTGTTTTGGTCCTAATAACCGGCTTGTTTGATTAAACGAACATGTTACAAGACGGGACGTACTGTAATTTATGTAACATATTAAATGTTTAATATATATATATTTATCTTATTATTTAATAATTATTATTACATTTATTTTAAATTTCAGATTATGCACTGATATTTATCAAACATATTGTAGGTTTTTAAAAACACTAATTGATATGTTGTTGATACATTTATGATTCATGATTTAATTTCTTTTGAATTGTAATAAATGGGCTCTTTACTGTTCTTGTATAAAAAAAGTAAGATTTTTTTTTTAGTATCCTCAATTGAAAGAAATTAGGAGTCTCACTGAGAACATCTTACATTTTTTTTGCATCTTTGCACCCTCTGGTGCAGTTGTGTGTAATTTCGAAGGAAACAATACGAATTGTGCTGTTTTTGTTTTGCGAGGGATTATGTCATGACTACACTATTCATATATATATATATATATATATATATATACACACACACACACAAATTTAGTCAGTTAATCAAAAAATCAAGATCTGTCCTTTATATATTCAAGACTTTTTGGCTTGTTTTAGATTTATTGCGTTTTGTACTGCGGCACTACCTACAAAGTCAATGTCAAATTTATTTGTAGGACATTGTCTCAGAGTGACTTAGGTCTACAGCCCTAACTGAGCCATGGATGACAGTGACAAGGGAAAAACACCCTAATGTTCTAAGGAATAAAGCTTGGGAGGACCAAAACTCAAAAACTCAACCTGCTTGAGTGAACTAAACGAATTTAGATAACTAATATATTTACAGAAACAATAGTTTAATAAAAGTAGTTTAAATAAATAGAACGTGTGTGTGTGTGTGTGTGTGTGTGTGTGTATATAGAAATTGAGAGAACATGTTTAAATATAATATAATGCGTAGACTATAATTAAAGCGACTATGTTATGAATAGTATAATCGGTAGAGAATATGAAACTTTTAGGACAGAAGACAAGATTATATACAATAAATACGAAACGCAAAGTGATGACAAATTATTATTGAAAAGTCACAAATGATTTCCCTAACAAGCTGAGACCAGCACAGGGACTGTCCCTTATTGTTATCAGTATGTGCGTTTTCTAAACTGTACCAACAATACATGATCTTCTCTCCTCTAGAACCTCCTCAGTCGGTTCCAGTGCTTCTGCTACAGATTCCTGTCTCCTCCATCAGCCTCGTTCAAACTTCTACCAGCATCAGAGTCTGGCCATGTCGGCGCTGTCCACTTTGTCCCACTCTGCTTCTCCTCAGCTCTCTCAAAAGTCCTGTCCTTCTGCCATTCACTTCTTGCCTTTAATCCGCTACCACATTAGCCTGTACTGCCAGACCCTGGAAACCATCGACCGGTCCGGGAAGAGACCGCTCGAACCAAGCGCCCTGTGCAGTTCCTCAGATTGCAGTTCTGCATCCACCATCAGAGACTCTGTAGTCCCTCAGGAGGAATTAGCTTTAGCGGCTCTGACAGCTCTGTACTACATTACGAACGAGACCAGTGAAGCTGTGAACTCTGTTCTGAGCACTCAAGATGAGACGTGTTTGGAAAAAATGAGTGAAAAATGCGTCAGTCCAGCCCAGGGGACAGGTCAAAATGACAGCACTGGTGAGGAGGGGCCGTCCTGCAGCCCTCTGTGTCAGAGACTCTCTCAGTTGGCGGACCTGAAGTTCATCAGTAACGGTAGTCGGAGGGAAGACGTAGTGAATTCCAGTCTCAGGGCGCTCTGTGCACTGGCTGAGAGAGCTAAAGAGGGCCAGCTCTGCAGGTAAATCAGCATATGCCGTTTAGTACAACTGTTCTGCTCGCAAAAAATTTGGGGAAATTTCAAAATGATGTAATGATAATGAAATATGCCTTGTTTTCTGTGTAACTTAATGGAAGTGTCTACTTTTTTTTTTTTTTTTTTTTTTTTAAATCAACGTTCACGGGTGGACACTTAGATGGTGGACAATTTCAGTCCAGCAGTACCCCTCAGGTGTTTAAAAGCTCCAGCACTGCTGGGTCTGATCCAGTCAGTACCAGCACAACACGCATTCATAACGTATAATTGTCTCAGCGTCGCTTTACACTTTTATGTTGTATCTTATAAGATCTGTATAAAGCCCAATCCCATATTGAGCAAGCCTGAAGTGACAGTGGCAAGGAAAAAACTCCAGAACAGTTATTAGGAAGAAACTTTTGGGGGGGCCAAGACTCAAAAGGTGACCCGACCTTTTGTGGTCTGGGTAACGGTGTGCTGGAAAATGATAACGCGCCACCACGTCAGAGTCAGTGCCGCGAATGATCCATCACCCAAAACCTGGTCTGTGCTGGTCCTGTGGGGGGCATTAGAGAGCAGAGTTATCAGTGTGGGAAAGGAGGAGTGTAATTAATCATTTGTAAGTAGGATGCTGACCTCCGTTACAAATCTAAGTGACATTTCCTTTGCCTGGAGGACAATTCTGTTAAGACTTAATGTTTTGACTCTCAGAAGTTTGCAATTATTATTTAGATTTTTCACTCATGTTCCTAGTACCCGTGTGTCTGGTCTATTCTGTACAGATTGAAGGTGGTGCTGAGTCGAGCCCTGGCTCATAACCTGTGCCCGGAGTCGCCCTACAGCACCGTCTCGCTCTGTGTGAGGTTTCTGGCTCTGGTAGTCTCTTGTGATCAGATAGCGACCGAGCTCTGTTCTCATACCTGTGAGTTTGATAAAGAAAGGTTTGTGGAGGTTGTCGGTCTTATGTGTGATGTGCTAATAAAATGATGTCTTCTTTAGACTCTTGCCCATTTGTCAGACTTTTCCAGTATGTAACGACCAGGTCCGATAAAAGTGTGACCGAGGAGAAGTGGTTTAGTCTGGAAATCGAGGTAAGTAATCTAAACTGCGTGCACATTCTCCTTTTTTTTTTTTTTTTTTTTACCTGTTAGGAGTAGGATGGTATGTGTTTACTGGTTTTCTCATGTTAGTTAGCTCTTAAGTCATTTCTGAATGGTGGTTTGCCTCTACCCACCTACCTACCTTCCACTTCTGTCCCTAAGAAGCTCCACTTTGGTTTAAAAGTGACCTACTTGCTTTGATCCCACTCTTTCAGCAGCCGTTTGAGTAAATTCTCTCGATCAATTCCCTAATAACTCCTGTGATTTATTTCTTCAGGTTGTTCGGTTGCTGACCAAGTTGTTCACACAGAAGACGTCTACGTGGGCAGCTTTCAACAGGGAATCGTCCTGCCAGTGCAGCAGTCGGGTAGGAGGCACAAACATCAATTAAATGGCATGTCTTAAGCAATAGTGAGTACTCCTGTTTTTTCTATGAGCGTTGTAAGGAAGGGACTTAGCACCACTGTTTGTGGCTATTGAATTAAGCCATGCTGCACACACACCTTCCTCCTTCCTTTTGCTTTGGCTGCAAAATTGTGTGTGTAGTTTGCATGTCCTCGTGTCTATGTGGGATTACACTCAGGGTACTCCGGTTTCCTCCCACAGTCCAACAACCTGCGTGTAAAGTTAACTGATTACAATAAATTGGCAATGAGTTTTACTTTTATAGCTTATATCTAGTTTAGATATGACTAATTTTGAGATTAGTTTAATAGTAATACCCTTGTGGGTGTCGCTGAAATGGCTATCAATAAAAACTAATTAACAAACCTGGCGACCTGCAATTCTCTTTTTTTACCAGCAGATGTCACTATAGCGTTGTACTTCAATGGTGTGAAATTGTACAGGCATCGAAATTTACCTTGCACTTCAGGTAATATAGTGTAATTTAATGTGGCATGCGAACCACATCCAGTTATCCCGTAATGTGCACTGATAGTCAGTCAGAATCGTTACTGAAGTGTCTCTCTCCTTTTGACCTTTGCCATGTGTTGCTTTGTTTTGTTGCCAAATTAGCATGAAACCACTCAGCATGTCACCGATTTTTATTTTTTTTATTTTTTATATATAAACAAGGCTGGTTTCGATATCACTGCGTTAATTTCGTTATCAGATCGAGAGTAGTTTTATAAAGACGTGCATTTATAACTTAAATAACTCTATTAAGATCAGCAATTTGAATGTCTAAAAGAAAACCAAATCTTTGCATTATCTATCTGCCATCGGAAATTAAAAACCATCTTGGTGGCTACTTCTGTCTCAGGAGTCAGCTGGGCCTGGCTTCCATCCCAGGTGGTGCTTCGAGCAGAGAAATTCTATGTGTATTTTCAAGGTGCCTGATGGAGTTGAGGTCAAGGTTCTGTGCATGGCAGAAAGGTTCTCAAGCAAAGTTGGCAAACCAGTGGACTTTGATATTGAAACTCTGTACATGCCATTCTTCGGCCACTCTTTGTCTGTGGAGAATGCAGAAATGTGCGCTGTGGATTGTTGACCATTATTGACCTTTGCCTATATTATAGTGTAATTTAATGTGGCATTCAAACCACATCCAGATCGCGTAATGTGCACTGATAAAGACAGTCTCTCTTTTTGACCTTTGCCGTGTGTTGCTTTGCTCCGTCTGGTTTGAGGCGAGGGTGGAATCATTTGTGAGTCCTAACCCTTTGAGGACAAAGAGGCATATTTCTCAAATTAGCATGAAACCATTCAGCATGTCACCGACTTTATATAAACAAGGCTGGTTTCGATATGACTGCATTATTTGCGTAGTCAAAAATAGTGTGTGTAAAAGGGTTAATTAGCAGTCAGGTGTTCAGTATCAGATAGAAAAGCCTGTTTGATCCAGCAGCATTCTGCAACAATGATCTTTAAACCACCTTCATGTTATTGTGGAACTTTCATAACAGGAACTAAGACTGATGCTGAGATATTGTTCCGTGTTTCTGCGCTTGCTCCTCTCAGGTGGTTCGCACCGTCGTGACTGTCCTGCACCGGCAGTGGCTCAGCATCAGCAGCCAGGAGAAGCGTTCGTGTCACACCCAGGCGTGGACGGTCCCGGCCGTTCAGTCGCTGAGAGAGACGCTCATGCTCTTGCACTGGCTCCTCGTGAACGACTCCTCGTTTTCCGTGCACTGCCTGGAGGTGCTGCAGATGTACCACCAGATCATCCCTGCCGTCAGAGACGCACTGCGCCAGGTCCCAGACCTCTCGGAGAGCGAAGGTGTGCTAGTGGATACGGGCTCTTGTTTTGATCATGATCCTTGTTTGCGATATGAACACAGATGGTTAGACTGAGCCTGATTAACCAGCAGTGTAGAGGAAAGAGGGATAAGAGCCTGTCGTTTTATGATGATCTTCAGTTTAGGCTGAGCCTATCCATTTTCAATTATGATTATTACCTGTAATAACTAGGGGTTTGATGCAAAAATGGGTCAAACAAAAACTGTCAATTAGACAAAAATCGTCTAATTGCGTTATACGTTCTCTAGTGCAATTCCAGTTTTCATTTCAAAGACAAATATCATTTTAAACATCAATATGATAAAAAATAAGCAATATGTTTGGCTCTGTATCTTTTATGTAACTTGATACACTGAAAATGAAAGAACCATCACCATTTTTTTTAGTTCTTTCTTACAAGACTACGTTTCTCTCTTCTGTCAAGGGTTCAAATAGATACAAGATGAATGTCATGATGATTAATGACGCCACAGGTGTTTTTTTTTTTCCTATTATAATTCAGGAATTAAGACATTAAATGGCCTATACCAAAATGATTCCTTTATCCTCTAAACAAACGCTTGCATTTTACAGGTGGATCCCCTAATTTGTATCCCGGAACAACTGTATTTTAACTTGTGTGGCATTTAAATCCTCTGCCCTGCTCTCTGGAACATTTTTCCTTTATAGTATTGTATGGGGCACCCCTGGTCTGGTCAGGTGACAACCATGGTTCATGATCCAGACACAGAGATAATTAATACTATATTTATTACATTGTGTAATCCCAGATGGCTGTAAGTAAGCTAAACAAAATCCAGTCCATGTCTGAATGTCGCGTTTTTGCATTCACAGCTTCGCTTCGATAGCGTGACAAGACATAGCACGTCGACACCGTAAGGTGTATAAGTCGGGGGCGAAAAGTATGTCCGGATTATTATTAGACGCGGGTGTGGTTGTGATTTGGGGAGGGTGATGTGGGATGGGCCATAAGGGCAGCTTTGATTGGCCGACACTGCAAATTTGTGTGTGTATGTGTGTATGTATGTATGTGTGTGTATGTATATATGTATATGTGTGTATATGTATGTATGTATGTATGTATGTATATATATATATATGTATGTATGTATGTATGTATGTATGTATGTATGTATGTATGTATATATATGTATGTATGTATATATA
>JAUZST010010773.1:0-12245 GCA_034779995.1 Parotocinclus haroldoi | reverse complement strand
ATAAAATAGAGAGAGAGAGAGAGAGAGAGAGCAAAAACATCAGACTCGTAGATTGAACTCAGCTCAACCCAAGACCAGGATCAACCGGCAGGGAGCAAGTACCTCGAATGCAACCTGCACTGTGGTAACTAAAGCCCCCCCACAGGACAACGTAGACAGATGTTTCAAAAGTCTGTACCCTCCAAACAAAAGCATCAACATCTGCAACACACACCCTACTGGCATTTTGTTTAATTACAGAGATTATGTAAACGCAGAGTCATTCTGGACTGTGTGGATTGTTCTGTATGCTGTTTCTCCATAAACAAAAAGCCACAAAGGGACAAGAGAAGCTGAAGAACCGGTAGAAAGGTAAACATACTTTTTTCCTCTCCAACTCAATGCTTTAACGGCCTCCTAATACAGCAACTCAACACGTGTTGGCACCTCTCGTAAAAGCAAGCACAAAAAGTTCTAAGAAATGGCCTTACTGGTGAATTAGCTTTATCTTATGCTGCACTCACAACAAGGACTAGGTGATATGGTCCTAAAATAATATCACGATACTCTAGGGTACCTTTGTGATAACGATATATTTGACGATACATTTCAACAACATGCAATTGCAACAAAATATATTTTATACTTTGAAATACCTGACTTTGCAGCATTTTTAACTTTCCTCGTACTCAGCTGCATGCTTCTGCTTGAGGCGGTGAAACGGATCGGATTTGTTGCTACGGACCATAGATTACATATCACTGTAGTTTGTTGTACATCTGATCTGTTATACCAAATTTGTTGCTCTGCCCATAAGTCCCGTAACAGAAGAGCTCCACACCCTGTTCAAATCCATTACATAATTATGTAAAGACACAGGAATATATACGGCACACCCCTACATACAAGGCAGATATACAAAAATAGTCAAGAAAATGCAGAGGAGCTTTGGATCCTGCATGACAACTTGTAGCAGCTCATGAACTGTAGAAGAGAATATTCAGTGAGAGCAGGGTCGTTTACTAGAAGACAAAAACTCTGTTTCCAGCATTACAACTTGCTGCTCTTAACTGAGACTGGGATTAAAAACAAAAAGATGCTGCTACTGTGTGCACCACTCTAACATTGCTTGCTTGTTTATTTAAATATACTGCTCACAAAAATTATGTGACCCTTCAAAATGAAATATCCCAGAATTAACCCCCCCCCCAAAAACAAGAACATGCTGTCGTAAGTGCAATTTAACTGTTTTATTTATTTAAAAAAAGAATGTGCAAACAGTGCGTTTGTAACTTAAATATTGTTTCGTTGAAATTCAGCAATTTGACGTGTCATTTATTGTTATTATTAATATTATTGTTGTTGTCCATGACAAGACATGCGATGAATTCCAGAATAGACTCCAGATGCAATGGTGTTGTTTTCTCTTACTTATACAGAACTGTTCTGTACAGGAGATGCACTAAGCACAAACACCAGAACCCTGAACACACGTTCCATATAGGGTGTTAAAGTGATACTTCTAAACCTAATGATATACGAGTATTATGGTGGAGAAATCATCATCACTGTGCTGTTGTTTCGGCGATATAATGCAATTTATGCAGTATACCTGCAGTATAGTTGTTCATTTCGCATATGGTATGAATTTTGCATATATACTGCCATAGGTATAGACCAGCATTGTCCAATGCTAGGTAGCATGACATACACCACGGGCTAACCTAGCCTAGCATACCCTTACAGTCTGTGAAAGATAGCTCTGAAGCTCTGTGAAATTAAAGAATATAAAGGATATAAAATGGAGTAAGACAGGACATGCAAAAGAATTTGTGCCCAAGAAAGGAGCAGAAACCGACCTAAAAAAAAAAAAACTTGTAGAGCCACAGCAGAAAACTTGTGTTGGATCCAAGGAGGTCTGGTACCTCTTTGAGTTTTGGTCCTCCCAAGCTTTCTCCCTTCTACTTTCAGGGATTTTCCTGTCGCCTTAGGCTTGCTCAATTTGTGATTGGCCTTTTAAGATCATAGAATATTGTAAAGCTGCTTTGAGATGATGTTCCGTTATAAGAAGCGCTATAGAAATAAAAATGTAAATATAGAGCGCATGAGATTTCAGATACGCTACTGTGGCTTTCTGTTAGGAAAGTGAAACAATGAAGCCAAAGGCTCCGACATTGCTTTAAGAGGTATTTTTCTCAAGGCACAGAATATGCAAGAAAAGCAAGTGCTGGAGCAACATTACAAACGCAGTAACAATCCAGTCACAACATTACCAACGTAAATTGCATTAAACAGTTGTTGCATACTGATTCCATTAAATATTGCCTAATTACACATGGCACTGTTTTAACACTATCTGCTCCTGACAGCTGCTCACCTGTGGAAAAGGTTCAATAAATAACCCTGAAATCCGTAGTTTTTTAAAAAACGTGATAAAAATTTTGATCCTACCGCCCAACACCAAGTGTACTACATAGGCCTCATTTTAAATGCCTTCTATTTTGTGAAAACACGACCCTGGTTTAAAGTTCTTTTTTTAAACCTAAATTAGGTTAAATCTGAACAGGAATCGGGTGGAGGCCAGAATTTCAGACACTAGTAGTGCCCTGTTGAAGGGAGCACGCAGACATTTGGGATGCGGCAACATTTGCGAGATGCTGGAAATAATAATAAATAAATAAACACGAATTAAATTAATTAATTAAAAAATGCTATAGTGCTGGTTATATTCTTAGAAAGCACTATCATATTTATAAATACAATACCACTAGAAATTTCCAACAAACGGCGTGTGCCGCTCCTACGACGCGCTCCTGTTTTGCCCCTCGACATTACCGTTATTCCTAATCATCCAATAAACCCACGCTCAAGGAACCGCGACACGTGCACCCGTGACCGTTTTTCTCCATTTTAAAGCCAGTGCGACTTACCCAGAACACGAAGGAGTAGACGATAAGCAGGGATTTGAGACACGTTATGACGGGTTTGGTCTCCATTCTCCTCGATGCCATACTACAGCGCGCGGGCGGTGTGCGACTGCACCGACTCTCCCCTGCGCTGCCGCTCCGGGACCTTCAGCCAATCATAAAGCCCATTCAGGACTCAAGTCCCGCCTACTGCGTGACGCCAACCCCCGCCTTCGTCTGGGCATCACGTGACGGCTGCACCAAAGGCGACAGCAGGTGCGCGAGCATCCGCGCCACGTCAAATCACTGTTCTTATTTCCAGTAATTGTTTAATATATCACGTTACTTTAAAAAAGACTATACCAATACACGACGCCAAAATATGTGGTCACCCTTCTCTTGAGGTTTTAATCCACCTCTGTCACTGGCACGTCCGGATATGCTCACGAGCTAAAACGTGGCCTAATTGCTGTTGATCCATTACGTGCCGCCTTAACGAGGCCTGAGCTCTACAAGACCCCTGAACGTGGCCTATGATCATATCTGACACCAGGCAATTAGCTGCAGATCTGTGTTAAACACCACAGACCCTGCCCATAACTCCAGGGTTTGTGGAGAGGTGGAGAAACCCTGAGACAAAACCTGACACTGAGATCCGAGATCTCACTTGTGGAGATCTTGTGGAGACTCACACGCAGTATGCCCTTCTAACCAGGGCCCGGCCCTGAGGATTGCGTGTCACCAGAAGCTCCAGGGCTTCATGATCCACTTTAATGCTGGGACTGCATCTGTAATGTGTGATGCAGAGATTACCAAATGTTTTCCATCTTTGGGTACACCTCCAAGACCCCATAATAATTTAAACTGATACTAAATATAGTTTTGGAAGCTATAGCCTAACTCAAACAGGTCTAGCAACGCTCCTTGTCAGTGCCAACATTACAATACATTCAGACCTGTACATTCCAAGGAAGCCGTGGATCAGACCTTTTGTTCACATGGCACATATACTCTATTGAATTGAAATCCGGGGGAATCTGGAGCCCAGGGCAACACCATACACTTTTCATCATATTCCTTAAATCTAACACAATGTTTTTAGTGCGGCAGCGTCCCATCGTTAAGTTGGTTTGAGTATTGTAAATTTACTGAACAGTGTCAGCAGGAATTCACCAGGAGAAACTTGTAAGCCTTACTGTTTCGGAAACTGTCTAAACCCAGTCGTTCGTCCCTAATGATTTGGCCTTTGTTAAATTGCTCAGGTTTTCTGCACATCAGCACCAATACTTTGACTACAAGACCTAACTGTTCAGTTTCAGTCTAATGTATTTGTAGATATGCAGCTGTATCACAGATGAGCAGTTCACAGAGAACAGTCTGATAAAGAGATAATAAAATGCCTCATTGGTGCTAGCGGTCAGAGGAGAATGGTCAGACTGGTACAACCAAGGCATGCAGAAGAGCATCTCTGAACACAACATCTAGAACCTTAAAGCAGACTGGCTGCAGCAGCAGAAGAAAGACCACACCATGTGACACTCCTGTCGGCTTAGAACGTTCAACCTATATATGAGCCTATAATTTGGACGGGCTCATCAAAATGTGACAATCGTAGATTAGAGAAACCTTACCTGGTCTGACGTGTCTCCGTTTTTGCTGTGATGTTCAGATGGTAGGGTCAGAATTTGTTGTGAAAAGCATGAAAGCACGGATCCACCCACTACTGTCTTCAACAATTCAGGCTCTGCTGGTGGCGTGATGGTGTGGGGGATATTTTCTTAGCTCACTTTGGAAACCTTAATACCAACTGAGCATCATTTAAACACCATTACCTGAGTATTGTTGCTGACCATGTGCATCCCTTTATGATCACAGTGCACAATCTTCTGGCTTCTAATGCGCAGTGTCAGAAAGCTTGACCCATATCAAACCGCATTCTCGAAACTGAGCTCACTGTGCTGAATTGACATGTATGTAAATATTCTTAAGGATTCATCAATGCATGCTCGATGGTTTTCGGTAGACAAACAATGGTCCCTTTGTCACGAATGCATGCTGAACTGAAGTGCTTCTCTGACTAAATCTCACATGATCCAGCAGCGTTGGGTGAAATAAGTTCACACGTCTATTTCAGAATTAGCACTGTGCCATCAGCTTCTACATTTACAACCCATTGCGAGTACAGCAGCTCCTCCTAACCACGAGAGTCCTGAAAATAACGAGTTCACGGGCTGCTGAAGCTCTTCTCTAGCTTTAGAGAAAAACACTTAGGGTTAGATTGTAAAATGAGGAACGTGACATGATCTCTCAGCAACTCGCCATCGACACTCCGGACTCATAAATGAAGCATACATGAAAAGCAGGGTTAGAAATGTATGATAGGCATATATTAAGGGAAACATTTCCCAAATCCAAATGCATTTTAGGCTTAATACTCAAAGCATAGAAAAAACAACACGATGTTTAAAATTAAGCCCGATCTTAACGCAGTATGTCCTACGCATCATGGCCATTAATAAACTGCCGATCAAATAATGAATTTTATTAGCTGGTAACCACGTGATCATATCCAAAGTATTAAAAAATACTCTTTAAAAGTATACTGCTGTGGTGAGCTGTGTGGACTGAGACTCCATACAGACTGGGGTGATATAAAGAGGTATTTTAAACAGTCAGTAATTACACCGCAGTCAATTATTTTTACACAATTATTGTGCCACTCCACTTCCATTTCTATCAATACACTGGTCATAGCAATCTAGTGACATCTAGTGGACAGTAAATCTATTACACTCTAAGTGACCGAACCTGGTTTTGCAAAAACTGTTTAAACAGGTATTTCTTCGAACGAAATGAATAGCGAGCGAGTCGTGACTTATAGATTTTAATACTGGATAACTGCCCCCCCCCAACCTAAAACATACTTATTTACTCTATTTTTTTTTCTTTAGACCTAGGGGCGGCATGGTGGCTCGGTGGGTAGCACAGCAAGAAGGACGTGGGTTCAGTCCCATGGAGAAGCGACCTGGATCTTTTCAGAATAAAGTCTGCATGGCATGTTCTCCCCGTGTCTGCGTGGGTTTAATCCGGGTACTCTGGTTTCCTCCCACAATCCAAAGATATGCGTGTTAGGTTAATTGACCTCTCTAAATTTCCATTGACTTGTGTGTGTGTGTATGGCTGGTTCTGATATAAGCTTGTGTCGCTGAAAATGGCCACTGATGCCGAGAGCGACGTTAAAGAAGCCAAACAAACAAACTTTAGACCTAGACTGGGATGTGTGGCTCAGAGTTTGGGGTCATACCTTGGCCTTTGACCAGGAGACGACTGGTGGGCGGTCCGGTTGGGCTGAGCTTAGGTCCCTTTGATCTTGGGTTGTGCGCGTCACACACACCTTTCTCTATTCCTATATTAGTAAACTACATTTGACCATGCAATTACCATATAGCCATAAACTTTGAACCAGCTTAATAGTCCTTAAGAAGTAAGAAGTATTGACACCCCATCACAGCTATTAAACTCTATTGCTAGTTTACACGTTATATCTCACTTTAGTCAAACATATTTTCATACTTCTCACAGTTATTCTTTTCTCACCCTTTTAATATTGCCACCCATCACATCTATCAACAGCCTAGCAACCATGTAGCAACTATTTAGCAACCTCTCAGCCAAACTTTGACAAAGTTTTTTTACAAACCTTCCCAATGTTAATTTGGCTTGTCATGACCAGCTACTCATTGCTAAGTGGTTGCTAGGTTGTTGCTATATGGTTGGTATGGTTGGGTGTTGATGAGCGGTTAATGAGGTTTCCCAGGTGGCTCCTAAGGTGCTTGAACACAGTTATGATCATTTTAGTGGTTGCTTAGGTTTTGCCAAGTGGTTGTTAGGGTATATTGGAGGGTGGCTATGGTATTTCTAAGGTGTTTGGTTTTGTTTGGTTTGTTTGCCAAGGTGCAGGGAATTGGTTTGTACAGTGCACAGGCTGGTTGCTGTAGTGTTTCTAGGTGCATGCTACAACCCCACTTACAATGAAATTGTGACGTTGTGTAAAACATGAATAAAAACAGAATACGATAATTTGCAGATCTTGGAGACCCACATTCGATTGAATACACTACAAAGGCGAGATGTTAAAACAGATAAACTTTATAGTTTTTTTTTTTGCAAATATTCACTCATTTTGAATGAGGTGCCTGCAACATGTTCCAAAAAAGTTGGGGCGGGGGCATGTTTACCCCTGTCTTACATCACCCTGCCTGCAGGCCAGTCTAATACCGGTACTCTTTTAGTACGAAGCCACGCTGTTGTAACACAAGAATGTGGCTTGACATTGTCTTGTTGAGATCAACGGGGACGTTCCTGAAAAAGTCATTGCTTAGATGGCGGCACATGTCGTTCCAAAACCTGTATGTACCTTTCAGCAGTAATGGTGCCTTCACAGAAGTGTAAGTTAACCATGCCATGGGCACCAACACACCCCCGTACCTTTCGAGATGCTGGCCTTTGAACTTATTTGAACTGATTGTTGTAACTGATAACAATCCGGACAGTCCTTTTCCTCTTTGGCTGAGAGGACACAACGTCCATGATTTCCAAAAATAATTTGAAATTTGGACTCTCCAGACCACAGGACACTTTTCTACTTTGCGTCAGTCCATCTCAGATGAGCTTGGGCCCAGAGAAGCCAGTGGCGTTTCTGGGTGTTGTTGATACATGGCTTTCACATTGCATGATTTTCTGAAATGTTCCTGAGCCCATGTGCTAATATGCGTAGCAGAACGTTGGTTTTTAATACAGTGGTTTTCGGCCTTACCGCTTACTTGCAGAGATTTCTCCAGAGTCTCTGAAACGTTTGATGATATTATGGACTGTAGATTGTGAAATCCATAAATTCCTTGCAATTGCACCATGTGAAATGTTGTTCTTAATGCTGTTTTTTTTGCTCATGCAGTATTTCACAAAGTGGTGAACCTGGTCTCATCCTTGCTTGTGGATGACTGAGCCTTTCGGGGATGCTCCCTTTGTACCCAATCATAACACTCACCTATGGAATGTTGCAACGGGTTTTTTCTTGAGCAATCTTCAACTTCCCCAGTATTTGGTTGCCCCGTCCCAACTTTTTTTTTGGAAAAGGCATCAAATTCCAAATGAGTAGTTGCAAAAACAATAAAGTTTATTAGTTTGAACATTAAATATATTGTCTTTTGAGTGCATTCAATTGAGGTTTAAAAGGATTTGCAAATCATCATATTCTGTTTTTGTTTTGCACAACGTCCCAACTTCACTGGAACTTTGGAACTGGAGTTGTACACTGATGGTAAAATATTTATGATTAAAGGTAAATGAGATATACATTGCCATGGATAAAATGTACAGACAATTATGGTAAATGTGTATTTAACTAGATACATGAGTAATGATCATTAGCTGTGTAGATAGATATTGCTAAAAATCATTTAGCTGTTCCACTTTTAATGGCTTTACGGTAATTCCACAGTTAACTGACCACAGATTACTAAATATGGTTTAACTGTCTATCATGTTTTGCGTTTTTTATTGCTTCTGATTTTACAAAAAAAAACAGCTGAGAGTTTTAGTTGAGTTAATCCTGGATGAAATTGTATGGTTAAGAGATGTCATTACTGTTGTTGCTTTTGTTATTGAACGCAGTGGGTTCTCATCTTCAATGTGTTGGATGTGAAATAGTGTAAACAGGTTAAGTGTTGGAGAATCTCTAGAACAGCAATGATTGTTTGGTGAGGAATAGGTAATAACTCTCGACAGTGGTCAAAGAAGTGACAAGCGCGAACCAGCAACAGAGTGTCTGGGCTTACAGAAGAGCTACCGTGGTCACAATATTTAATTCCTGTGACAGTTGCAAACTGTTGCAGAAAAGTTTAAATGTTGGTTTTCGGACTTCCCGCTTACTTGAAGAGATTTCTCCAGATTCTCTGAATCTTTTGATGATGTAATGGACTGTAGTTGTGGTGACGCTTGCTTTACTTTCTCGGGGGGCTCTGAAACCTTCTTCACTGCAATTCAACCACTCTCCATGAAGTTCTTGATGATCCAATAAATGGTTAATCAGAGCAATGTCCTTGTCTGTGAAACCCTGTTGTTGCAATGAAATGCATGTGCTTCCTTGGAGGTAACCATGGTTAACATAAGAAAACTTAAAAAACACCATTACCTATTCAGCATGACAGAGTGATATCAGTTGTCTTGTCCTTATTAACCTTTACTACTGAGCTATCGAGATCATCACTGAAATGATGTTAGCAGGCCATCTTTAGGGTATATGATAAGGTCATTTTCATGGCAGTGAACGACTTTAATCTGATTACTGTTTACAATCTAGAGTTAATTTGACGATCTCCATAAAAACTGACGCAGCAAATTTTCTGAAAACCAACATTTGTGCCATTGTCAAAACTTTTGGCAGCACATATATTTCATGTTCTGAAAAAAGAAAGACATAAGGTATGTGTAAGGTAAGGTGCTGCTGATGTATTTTCCTTTACATTCATGACCGGATCCACTCACTTTGATATGCTGACAAATACCCCTTGGAAATAATCAAAGACCAGCTTAAACAGAGTAGGAAAATCATTTGTTAAACATACAAGAAGACAAAAAAAATGAGAAGGACGTTACTGTTTTATTGTTAGTGTTTAAAAATAATCTAAAAATGTAAACAGCAGCCTGAAGAATGCTGAACATCACTAGCAAAAAAGTCACATGCAAAACTGGTAAATAACATTTTGTTGATTTACCAAACACAAACCAAACTGCATGACATTACATACTATATACGTAATTTCCTTTATTTAAAAATAAACAGGGGACAACATATTTGTCACTTGCAGACATTTGGAAATCTTTCCAGATGAGACTTTGTTGAAACGGAAATATACATAACATTACTTTTCATTAAGAAAATCAACATCTGGGGCAGTTGGGTGACACAGCAGTCTAAGAGTCCCGATTGTGTTTTTCCTGTCATTTAACCACAAACACAGGTGCCTTAAGTTTATCTGACCTCTACGGTTGATTGAAGCGAAACTTGTGCTTTATGGCAACAAACAATCGAGATGGGTTAGATTAAATAAACCTGGCCTAATGGTGAAAGATCTGGGATTTATAACACAACTCAACACAGAATAACACAAAAATGTTTTCTGAACGCAAATCAAGCTTGTCAGTGCAATCACAGTGGTTTGCACAGCCCCATAGTAAACCTGTGGGATGAGCTATAAAATAGAATCCACAATACATGACTTAGGACCCTGTATGATCCGGAGATATGCTTTAAAGAGAAATGGTCTCGAATTCCCTGCTCTCAAACCATATAAGGTGTTACAGGAGAAGACGAAGTGCTGTTTTTTTGTCAAAGGGTGGTTGCACCATGTGTTAAGCGCAGCGATGGTAATAACTGTGGCACACTTTGTTTTGTTAAAAATAGTTATTTCCTAATGAGGAATATTTCCTCATTCAATTAAACCTACTTAAATTAAAGGCATTTCCCAGAGGTGCCTACAGTGGTGGAGGGGACTGTATGTCATTCATATGTCAAGGCAGTGACCAAAAGCAGCCTAGGTAATTTTAATATAAAGTTATATAAAAACACAGACAAAATAAAATGAAATGAAATATAAAAGATTTTCCATTTACCTCATGTCAGTTAAAAGAACGTTATAGACTGTAAAAAAAACTTTTATGTGCAAACATCTTTTGTGTGTCACATTAGAGTCTTGTGCAGAGGTTTGTGGTCGGGTGAAAAGACGATACAAACTCTTCAGGGTGTAGCAGGATGGTCAAACATTTGCGTGTCTATAATGTTATGTTTTATCCAACTCATTTTCAATTGGGTTTGTTATGTGAGGTATTCAGTGAATGGCTCAGCGTTGTGTAAAAATCCCTGACCTTGCTGTTAATTGGTGGATTAGCCCGTCAGTCTTTGTCATGGTCACTGTTCAGGATGAGTAGTCCTGCATCGACACTGTCTGTGTGTCTGAAGTCTTGAAGATCAGCTGCTAAGAAGACTTTCAACACAGAACACTGAGGATATAGACAAAAAAAGCTGCAGGTTCACTGGGACAAAGACATCTGATATAAGAAAATAGCTACAGCCCTACAGTCCATTTATTTAATTTTATTATGAAGTCTTAATGATTACATGGCATAAACACTGCATTGAAACACTGCTTACGATAATAACGATAATATTAACTTTTACTGATATTTTACTGATATTAACTTTTACTATCAGACACAAACACACATTTCTGATATGACCTGGACTTGATTCCAAGATCAAAGACTCACATCAAAGATTCTGAGATCAAAGGCTCACCTTGAGTCTCGAAAACATCACAGAAGCACCACGAAGCTTGAACTGCTTGAGAAGGTCTCGCAATTCATTCACTACAGTGTAATCAACACTGCTGACATGATGACAATCCAACACAACACAACGCGCTGGAGATACTGTGTGAAGGAGAAAGACGCAGAGTTGCTATTACTCCCATATGACCGTCCTGCCGAATCCCCAACACTACAATAACTGTGCTGATTATAGTTCAAATATACTGCTCACAAACATTAGAGGATATTTTAAAATGAAACTTCAACTTGAGACAGGGACAGGAAAAGAGGATAATAGAGGACCATTATCAGCCTGCTGTATTCTAAGGGACTGTGAGTGATGCACCCAAACACACAGAAACACATTTGCCTTGCTGTCTTTGTAAAGACTTTCCATTAACATAAACGACAATGAAGAACTATTGCAGCTAAATAATGCTACCCATACACGCATCACCAACATTAACCTCAACCTCAGTAACCTAAACAAACTTAAAAAATAAATAAAGCACTTAAAGAACTGAAGACAATATATCCTCACTAGTTAACATTTTAGGTTTTCCTGTGATTGTATGGACATTTGGTCTCTACAAGTATAGCAAGGTGCAGACACACAAAGATGCAAAGAGAAAGGGATCATGCCTGAGCAACAATTAGAGAGAGGGAGTGAGAGAGGGTCAAAGACAGATGTGCAATCAGACCAAGAGAAAGAGAGTGATAGAAAAAACAGAGACGGATAGAGACACAGAGTCAGGGAGAGAGAGAGAGAGAGAGAGAGAGAGAGAGAGAGAGGAGCAAGATATATAGGCAGAAACACAGAGTTAGACAGACAGGGTCAGAGAGAGACTCTGAAAGAGTTAGAAAGATACAGGCAGGTTAATGGGACCACATTGGGACGGGATCGTTTTGGTCCTAGTAACCGGCTGGTCCGATTAAACGAACATGCCCTATGTTACAAGACGGGACGTGCTATAATTTATGTAACATATTAAA
>JAUZST010010772.1:0-12245 GCA_034779995.1 Parotocinclus haroldoi | reverse complement strand
AAGAGGACCCCCCCTCCCCACACACACACACACACACACAAACTAGCGCGCGCGCACACACATTTCATCTAGGATGAGCACGCACGTGGAAGTGTTGGCGCGCCTCCACGCGCATTACCAAATTTAGTCATACAAAGGAGACGGACCGCGAACGCGCAGGAGACCGGGGAAGGGGAGTTAGGGGGGCGGGAGGAACGCGGGGGATCAAAGAGGCCGCCGCTAGAAGATCAAAGGGAGCCCAGGTCCCGCCTATCAACCCCTCCCACGCGCTTTATAAGGCTCGGCCACGCAGGCCCCGGACTCACTCTCACGCGATCTCTGGGCTACGGAGGCTCTGTTTTTCTTCCCCTGCTTGTTTTTATTTGCTTCTCGCTCGGCACGTTTCCGATTTACAGCGAGCCAGGGACTTTATTTGTTTTTGTTTGGGCCGACTTTTATTTTACTTGAACCTGCGGCTAATAGCTCGGGCTGCTCTGGGCAGCCTAAACATCCTGCCCCATTGTCTCTTCCAACAGAGTCTTTTTTTTCTTGTTCTATAATCGATATACATAATAGATGATTTCCATTTATCCTACGGCGTTTACAAAAAACACTTCTTCATTACATATTTAATGTAAACTACGTCATCCCTATTTAGAGTAAACTAAATGTAAAAAAAAAAACCCACACACTTTACGCTCAAGCTTTTATTAGAGATAATTATTATTAACTGGATTCCATAACATTAAGCTAATTAATCCTGCGACTATAATGATCATTTAGTGTTCAGTGTCATTACTGTAATATAGAATAACTTAATAAATACCTAAATGGATACCATGATTCTACCACGCCCCTTTTACGTCGACGCATTTCCATCAAAAATATTAATTTAAAGAATTTCCCACATTCTGGCAATATCTTACTGATACGCAAATTAATAAGTATAGTCATATAACACATTTACACAAAATATCCTCAGCAGCATTTTACGTACATGAAGCCTTAAAATACGTCGTCATACATTTTAATCGATTATATAAAAAATAATAAAGTAACCTTTGTTTTTGCGCGCTTTTAAGAAGCGACTTACGTTGTGTTGTATATCAATATAAACATGTATTACAGATTGGATGTGGTGCAGTGACAAACTCTTGCAATTATTGGGACATAAAATAAAGCAATTCGATCGTTATACAGTAATTTCACTTAATATCAATATTACACATTTAATGTGTATTTATAATTTATTTATTTATTAATCACATCATGGATGGATTAAATACGTTTCGTCACCTGACAATTTCTCATTAGTGTTAAAATGTATTTATAGCACTAATGAAATTAAATCGATTAGTCCTATGTAAATCACAGCTAGATCAATTATTGTAATATCAATTTCAACGATGAATCGTGATGATAAATCGAATTTTAAATAATAGTTTCTTTTCTGTTGGCATGGACCAATAAAATGAACAAATGTACAATTGTCAAAGTCCCTTAACCATTATTGCTGGTTTAAAATAACAAAAGAAGAAGAAGAAGAAGAAGAAGAAGAAGAAGAAGAAGAAGAAGAAGAAGAAAAATTCCCACCATATGTTTGAAGATTAAAACTATTGTGAGTAGAAAGTTTATTCTAAAATTAAAATGTGTTTTTTGTACGTAGCACCTGTATTAGAAGTGCTTAAGGGACGCGCATATTAAAATATGATTATAGTGGAATAAATTATAGGAATTAATGAGGGCAGAAGACAATACACACAAACACAACAATCAGTTAATGAAATGACCACATTTTGTGTTTTCTGTATGTTATATATATATATATATCATTAGGGCTGCATTAATCACAGAACAAAAGCATCGATTAACTGCGAACGAGTCGTTTAGCGCTTATTATGCACGCGCCCCGGCTCCACCTATGGAAGCAGCTCTTTACACAGTGTGACTAATTGAACGTCTCAGATCAGGCTTTGCAGAGCTTTACTGCACTAGAGTATAATGCTGCTTTTAAACAGTGATGGTAGCCGAGCTTAATAAGTCGGGATACGTGGCAGAATATCACATGATATACGTCATAAATACGTGAAGTTAATAATAGTTTTTTTTTGGTCTTTTTTTCTTGCAATAAGTGATGCATCCATTCTGGTACTAAAATTCCCTTCGATGTGCAATGCAATTTTTAGGAGGGTGTATAGGGATCCAAGGCAAGTTTTGAGTCTTCTCGCTTGAGAATATTACTTTAGGTGATTCAAGATTAAAGCGCTCGTGCAAACTGTTTAAAGTCATGTATTATTTTTACCCATATATATATATATATAGAGAGAGAGAGAGAGAGAGAGAGAGAGAGAGAGAGAGAGAGAGAGAGAGAGAGAGAGAAATAAGGCGTAAAGATTGCGCAATTCATCTAAGATTGCACGTCTAAACCCTGCTTCTGGATTTCCTCTGAATTCTACATTTGTCTTGCTCCCAAATGGTGGGTCAGTACTGACAAGTAATTATTATTAAGCAAATATGACTAAAGGAATGTTACTTGTATATTTCCCTTTGCATTGCCCTGTGGAATAAATAACACGCCCTAATAAAATAACCTATTTTATTACATGTACATTTAAGCCCAACTGGTGCACATTAAAGCTGCACAACTGGTGTGATTTAGTGGTCCCCAACTGTTCTGCCACACCTCCAGTCGGCAGTAAACTAAGTAGAATCAGGTGTGTTTGCGCAAAGAAATCACCACGTTGTGCCTTGACTCTTAACTAGCGCCGACTTCATCGTCAAACCAGATCCAACGGTCCAAACTACGCAACGTTCACTATTTAGTGCTGAATACTGACTACGTTTAAGAACAACGCATCAACGTGAGCGTCGCGCAGACAGAAGCAAACCCTATGAAGGCCACCACGTGGTTCTCGTTACACAACGTTCCCGCTGGAAGCCCAGCAGAGGGTTCGAAACCTGATAGCTAAGCTTATTCCCAGAAGCTGTAGTTTACCTCTGGGCCAATTTGTTGCTCGGAACTTTTTTATTTATATTTATCGTCATACGTGGTTTTGTATTTAAACAACAGGGCATAAAGAGCACCCAACATGCGCAGGAAAAGGGAGTGGGGTGCAATTTGGGACACAGCTGTTACTGATGGAGCTCATTAGGAGCTGTGCAGGTTTTTAATTGGCTCAGTCAGGTGTGGGTAGATAAGGCATGAACTGAAACTCTGCAGGATTAGCAGCTCTCCAGCGGGAGAATGAGCATTTGTTCTAAACACTAAAGTAGTGCAGGAGCAATCTACGGGTTGGAAACCAGTCAGTGTAGCGCGCGCATGCGCACGCACACACACACACATACATACATACACACATACATACATACATACATACATACATGTGTGTGTCATGGATCAACGTTTAAGTCCAGTATTTACAAAGAACTTTGCTTAGGCAGTGGTGTACATAGGCCTGAATCTTCATGACTAAGTTACTTTTTTAGCTAGTGTTTGCTTTTATTGGGTTGCATCTAAATCCGCGTGATCCCCTGCGCTTTGTTCTGTTCTTAAACATTGGTGCATATCATATTGTATTATAACTGCACATTTTCTTATTGTAGCCCATACTGCAGTTTAACGCTTTCATTTCTGACTTCCAAACGCTTGTAAACTGGATGTTTGAGCTATGAGTTTACTGATTACAATTCTGTTCGCTGCCAAAGATGTATTTTAAACTTTTTGGATGTGTTGTTGGGATTATCAAACTACACTGCTCACAAAAACGGGGGAAGGCTATTTCATTATGGGATGTTTCACTTTGAAGTATCCTCACATTTTCGTGAGCAGTGTATTTTTTTCACTTTGTGTGTTTGGTTAATGCAGAGCTTGGGCTCTGTGTGGCGTTTGAATGTTTGTCCTATGTTTATGCTGGTTTACTCTGCGTTCCAAAGACTTTATATATTCTTCACAGGTCAATTGTGTCTCTAAATTACCTGGGTGTATGGTTGTGGATCGTTTCTCTATAAGACTTGGGGTTCATGTTCTGATTGTTGGGCTCCAAAGCACGTTGAGCTGAGTTTGATCAGTTTAAAGTTTGTAGTGATTGTTATACAGGTTAACAGCAGTTACTAAATGTTGTAAAATGTTTGCACTTGTGTCTCGTCTAGTGCCATTTCTGTCCCTGGAGATTTTGGGATAAAAAGGAGATATTAACTGAGCATTCAGGCATGATTTTTAAAGTGACCCGGAATAAATGATAGTTTGCGACTGTAGGTGATTGTGTGTTAATTTCTGATAAATAACGGGTACACGTTTCTATGTAATTTTATTATAAAGCCAAGCCAAAGTGAGCAAAACACCTTCAGCCCCCATTTAATACAACACTGGTCAGGTAAACACAACGCGGCCAGCATAAGGTTAGTCTTAAATCAATAATGCCAGTAATAAATCCCCTTTTTTTTTAGTCCTTAAAAAACCCTACTTATGACTGCTGCTACAAAAGTTTGCAAATAAATGGAAGTTAGGAAAATGGTGGTCAATTTAAACTAATCCTACACATTAATGGTGCAGTTGGTTCGAACATTAACCCTCTAACCTAAGCTGTTTTTTTATTCTTTACAGGCTGATTCCCAAACCTCTGACCGAACACCCTTGGCTGAGGGAGGAGCCTAAATCAATTTCAGCTCCCAACAAGCCTTAATCAGACCAACACTTGGAAAAGGAATCAGCCCTGGCTTTTTCAGCCGGGTTACAACAGGGTGTTTCCAAAGTTTGAAACCGCTATTAAATCAAACACTACTCACTCAACTCTAGGGTTGGTAACAAATAAATTCAACAATGGCAACCCAGAGGAACATTTTACTAATAAATGCTAATCTTTGCCCATATAGCCTGCTTCTAAAATTTAATGAGTCAAAGCTGAGAATTTGATTTCAGACTTGTAAGATCTGGGGAGATCTTTTTCTTGTCTTTAATTTCTTCCAAGGCTCCTTATTTGTCTTTAAGAATGAACAAGAATTACCCAGTAAAACAATGATGATTATAGCAAAATCAAACACTATTGTTATTATTAAACACTTTCAGCTCAGTTAGCACAACACTGTCCAGCTTCAGTGTCCATTCTTGAACATTCTATCATTATTAACAGATATAATTCTGCAGAGTAAAAAACGGGCTTCAGGATTTATTTAATCAAGTATACCTCAAATTAAAAGAGAATTTACCTATGGTAGATATACCACTAGTTAGGCGAATAAAATGGCCCAGATGAGATGGTGAGCGTCACAAGTCAATGCTCTTCGTCTTTGGATGATTAAATGGTCGATTTCATATTAAGACTCCCGTCTTTAGTAAAGTGTTATTTTGGCAAATCTCATGACATGGTGAGACTGTATTGAGACCCATGAGATTATGTTAAAGTATCGTTTGACTTTCCATTTGATCTCCGTGTTATCTAGGAGGAGGACCTACGGAGGAATTAAGTATATCGTTTTGATTTTCCTTTCCTCTGGGTTTGCTGGGTACGGTCCATCAATGAGGGCCCAAAATGAATACAGTTAAACTTCTATAATAAATAATGATCGATAATAAAAGGTTATTAAAACAACATAATTATATCCAATGCACAGTGCTGTTCATACATGCATCACATATATCTATGTCCATTATTGTGTCAGCGTTTAAGCAGACGCTGGATAATTAGGGAGGCTTTCGGGTTTTGAGCCAACGCTTTGGTGTCTGAACCATATGTGGAACCTTTGTCTTAAAAAGTACGGACTTGACTTTCTGTTCACTTGAGATGTACAAACTCCCTCCTTCCTTTTTTTTTACGGGAGTGTCAATCAGAGCGGCGGCTTCCCTTTCATCTTTCGGAGAGGGAGAGGGGAGGAGAGCCGTTGCTACGTTACGCACACGCACGCGCACGCGCACCCCTCCCTCCCTCCCTCCAACCCCCCCAAACAGAGCTGCCTATCGCGCGGAGCGGCCGCTCCAGTTCGGTTGTGTTTGAGTGCGCGGCGCGTCCACATGCGCTCAGTGCTCGCCCTTTTGCTGTCGAACCTGAGATAGTTCGCTCACAGAGCGCGTGGATCGGCTAAAAGTTCACTTCTTCCACGAGTGGGGAGAAAAAAGAAACCTGTGCAAAACAAGCCTCTTTTTCGACTCGTGCTGGCGCGACTAGTTTCCTGTGAGCACAGACAAAATAAATAACAAAGTCGGTCCGTTTTCAGACTTCAAGAGGATCGTTACAGTGAAGTTGCGGATCTGGAGTCGTGGGTTTAATCCAGCAAACTTTTTGGGGGGGTTTTGACTGCTTGTTGAACGTGAGCTGCGCTGCTGAGATTTCTAACCGCTCGAACCCGCGCGTTTCGTTTCTACCGCACGGATTGTTTATTATAGCCAATAATCGTTATCTAGGCGATAGGAGCGCGTGAGCGCAGGCACAGGCTTCAGCGCTTCGGCTCAGACTTTGGCGCCGCAGTTTGTTTCGACTTTTCCCCAAGCGGATTTGAAGGAGCCCCGTGCCTCGCAGAACTTCTCAGGACGCGTGCAACATGCCGCAGCTAGCGGGTGGAGGAGGCGGTGGGGACCCGGAGCTCTGCGCCACCGACGAGATGATCCCGTTCAAGGACGAAGGAGACCCGCAAAAGGAACAGAGCTTTGCCGAAATCACCAACTCCGAGGAGGAGGGAGACCTGGCCGAGCTCAAGTCGTCTTTGGTCAACGAGAGCGAGATCAGTCCCACTGGCAACAGCCACGACGTGAGTGTGAATGAAGAAGCAGCGCCTGGCTCAGACCGGCTGCCCAAAGCGCCACAAGCCTCGAATTATTTACCTATAAATATTTATGTGTAAATAAATCCGCGCGCGCCTCTATAATTTATTACTTAGAGGCGCTGAAGTGATTTATTTTCCTTACCCACGTTTAAACTCCAGTTCGAAGGAGTTCAGCCCATAGTCACAGTGCAGTAAAATAACTTGATAAGTCTTTAGAGTAAAGTTTAATTTTGTAACGTATTTGTTTTATTTCAGAATGGACACTGATTGTAAGCTATTGATCCAGGTTTTACGCATGGTGTTGAGTTCGATTTATAAACGAGGCGACCGTGTTAATTGCCTTATTCAGTAAATCCAAATCATTTATTTTAACTCTTGTTCGGTAAATCCAAATAATTTCTCTTAACTCTTACTCAGTTCCTAGCGATTTACCTATGTCTAAAGGAAATAAAAACGCCAGCACATCCACATTGCTTAATTAAATGGTGCACCGATGATTTATTAGCCTATTTCATACATTTTAATACTCAAAACGATTAATAACTGCTATCATGAGTTTATAAATGTGTTTAGTAATATCCATATTAACAATAAAATAAATCCCAACTTGATTCAATAGGATAGAAAAAAATACAATATTAAATAGCCTAACAAAACACAAACGCTATACCCCTGTGTTTTTAGGCATTAATTGAAGATGTTATCAATAATACAATTCATAATGATTTGCTTTACTATAGCGGTTAAATCATTGTTAGCAAAACATAAAACGCAACATGTATAATACTAGTACATAAATAAGAAATAAAGACTGATGTTAATCTATAGTGCAGCTTAGTTTTAATTTAGCATTTTAATTAAGGTATTATTTGTTTAATTACGTTTCTCTTAAATACACTGATGTTTATTTACTGACCCTTTTAAAAAAAAAGCTTTCTGCTTCATCCATTTCTGAAAATGTATAATTGTAATTTTTGGCTGCTTGATTGCTGAAAGGATGCGAGTGATCAAGCTGGCATATTTTCCCCTTCGCGTTGGTGGACAACAAGATATTTATAGATGTCTAACCCTAAAAATTATTTACGATATAAAAACAGAAGGATTATTTGGTTTATTTCTCCCGGACTCCAAGCTGGATTGTCTTGGATTTGCAGGATGCAGTTTCTGAATCGACGTTTCAATAGTCTCCCTCGTAGCATGTAAAACATCCAGGCTTGGGAAGTGTCAGGAGGAAAAATCAAATGGTTGACTGAATGTTAATTGGGAATCCATTACAGATCCTGACATGCTGAAAGGCATTGTGGCCTCGCTTTTCTTTTCCCTTCCATCGCTGCCTATGTGGTTGCGTGTGGATACTGTTTTATTTCGTATTAATTCCTCGTTTCATTTTTCAGCCAAGATGGACCAGGTTGAACGTTTTGCTTGTTTGTATTGATTGATGTGATTGGTCTCTTGTTTCTCTGTTTAACAGGCAGCTAGACAGTCCCAAATAACACCAGATTCTTACCACGACAAACACAGAGAGCATCCCGACGATGGTAAGCGATGCTTGGTCTAACCTTTTTTCCTACACCACCCTGTTTGCAGGTCTGGATTTAATAGTGACCTGTGTGACGGTGCATAAAAGCACGGCACGCTCGATGTGTCTCGTTTGTTCTTGGAAAGCTGAGGATGAGAAGTGAAGGGTGTGTCAGAAAAGTCTGCTTTTGTACTCGCCTAGGACCTATATACGTACTCATGACAAGCGGGCTGAATAATAACCTTTTTTTTTTGTACACCGAGGGGGAAACCGAGCTTTACAGATTTATCCTAATTAATTCAAAGTATGTGTGTAGCCTATAGATTTAATTATAATATACAAGACTATTGTTCAAAGAAAGGCAGGTCATTTTTAAATTCTTGATATTGATACATGATGTGGTGCCAGAAAAAAACAAACAGATAAAAAAATCAGTTTACAATGAAGATCTCATTTTTTGGAGTGACTAGAAAAGCAAACAGCTGATGAAATGTTTTAACATGCTGTTGTTAGGACCAACTGAGAAATGGGTCAGTACTGCTTAATTCGGTCTCAGTACGATTCTATTAAAATGTGGAATGATGGTGATGTTATGAGCTCAGGTCCAAGCCTTGTTGCTCTTTTTCAAGCCGTCCAATAAGACAAGAAGCAGCTTTAGAGCCGACGTTGTGCGGCACGTGCCAGTACGTTGGTCTGGTGGACTCCCCACTGACGCTCCAGCCTCTGCTCGCTCACACGCCGCTCCCACCATCAGGGACGTGTTGCCTCAGAGTTCATTTGATCTTCTCTGATTGCTCGTCAATCTGACACCAGAGTGTCGGAGCTCACAAAAGAAAGGGCTTGTACTCCTTTTTGTTCTCTGCTACTTGTGAATAGTTGTGCGGCACCCCTCACCCCCCAGCACCATACCCCCCCCCCTTCCCCCCCACCACCACCACCCCCTTAAAGACGGGCCTTGATTTCCACTCATGCATCCCCCTTTCTGCCAGCAACCCCAGCCTGGTCCGTCTCACTCTTGCTTAAGGAGAACGGTGGGAGTGGATCTGTGTGTCTTTTACTCTTTTGAAACCTTCTCTTTCACCCAGACACAAATAGACATGAGGGCCTGTGCAAACAGCCGGGGGTCGTCTGTGTTTGTGTACCTCAGCGCGTACGTCGCTGTGTGGTAATTGTTGCTAATTGGCACAACGAGGGTGCAATAAAACAGAGCAGAAGCTCAAAACAGGCAGGATCAATAAAGGCACCAAATAAATTTTTGGTCGGTAGTAGGGTCGAGCGATACGATACTGCCGCATCGGCTTCCTTAGCCATATATCGAACTGTCTACAATACTTGGCACAAGAAGATGCAGCTTTACTTTAATAATCACTGTAAATATTAAAGGGCACTGCCAGCCAAAGCCGCTGCCAAATTACATAACGGAGCGTTTTTTTCGGAAACACAAAGCCATATTCAGAATCTTTTTTTTTTTTTTGCCTTATACTTTACAAGTATTAGGATTTCTTTCTTGGTGTTTGGTCCAGCAAGATTAATTTAATCTTAGAAAACACAATGGCTGTCCTAATAGATAATATTAATATCCTAAATAATACTGTACAAAATACACAGATATGTCCATTTTGGACCATGTTTTTAATTGTAAGTATTGTCTTTGTTTATAAACACGGATATATGTAGATTGATAGATAAGCACTGTGTGATTCTGTATCAATTTATCAATTTAGTTGTTTTGTCTTTATAAAATCAATCGTTTTTCTTTAAGTGCTGTGTGAAAATGTAAACATTAAATTTATATATATATATATATATATAAATGTAACCATATATAAAAACCATACCAATATGTTGCACTAAATGCACTAGATTTGTTGTCATGTAAAGACCACGTACGATTTTACTGCTCACAAAAATTAGGAAATATTTCAAAACCAAATTTACGGCTTCTCAAATTTCCTGTATTTCCGATCAATATTTCCGTGTTGTCATTACTATATACCATTGCTAAAACAACACACCTAATGGTGGCCTAATACTTTTGCCTAGCAGTGCATACATGATTGTCTGTCTTATGAAGATTTGGAGAGCCTGGGAATCTCCAGGTGATTTATTAATATGTAATAGTGGTAGAAGGATCATAGTACAGCTCTAGTCCTGGCACTACATACACTATATGGACAAAATATTGGGACCCATTACACCTACAGGAGCTTTTACGTCCCAGTCTAAGTCCGTAGGTAGTAATGTGGAGTTGGTTCCTCTTTACAGCTCTGTCAGCTTCTACTTTTCTAGGAAGGCAAGAGCATCCGTGAGGTCAGACACTGCCGTTGGATGAAATTGCCTGGCTCACAATATCTGTTCTAGGACATCCCAAATGTTTGATAGGGTTGAGGTCAGGGCCCTGTGGGGGCCAGTCAGGTTCTTGCACACCAAACCAAACCACCTGACTGTGCCTTTATGGACTGGGATACAGTCGTGTTGGGGAAGAAAATGTCCTTTTTCTAACTGTTCCTACAAAGTTTGAAGACGCGTACAGTTTTTCTAAAATATCCTCAAGCAGTATGATTTCCATGTGCTTTAACTAATGTGTCAGCCCAACCCTGAGAAACAGCCCCATAGCATTCTCCCCTCTCCACTAAACTTTACAGAATTTACACCACTCCGTCCTATGCTTGGTAGTGTGCTCGGCCACGTAAGCTCAGGCCACAAAGCTCCGGATGTCTAGTTTTTGTGCTGATTTTAATGCCAGGGGACGTTATAGGCTCAGCAGAGTAACTATGTAGTATGAGTTCTACATTACTTTACAATCATTCAACAGCCTTATTCAGAGCAACTTGGCACTGACACAATCCGTGGCAGAGGTGTGATTTGAGCCCCCTCCAGTACCCCTATGGTCAGATTCAGTGTCCGGAGAAGAAACGTGGGAGTTACAGGTGTTATTTTTTGTCAGGTTTCTTATCTTCCAGTTAGCTCTTTGAGCTTTGAAACCATTTTTCTAAAGCGATGCAGTTTTGAGAAAAGCATTTCGTTCTGTTATACAGCAAAATATTCATAAACGTAATGCATATCACCTGTAATAAGTCCACTGTAGAAGTGATTTGTCGCTTTTTTTTTGTTTTTGCTCAACATGGAGTTTGTTCAATATGAAGTACAATGTCTAAAATAAGTCCCAGTGGAGTTTGGAAGAAAAAGGCACAAAGCCTGAATGGGAAAAGGAGGCGCAAGAAAAACCTTGTGAACCCCTGCTTTAAACATTCATCCAGTAAACAGTTTTATTTATTAATTCATGTCGGTGAGTTCGATCATACTGCCAGGAGAACCAGACTGATCCAATAAAATCTGCAGATATAATGTTTATCGCTTTATTAGCTAACATCAAGGCTGTTAAATCAGTCACTGGTTTGTCTATAAAGATTAAGTTCTATAGATTGATGTAGATTTAACTGCCTCTTGTGGTGCTAGACTTCTGCCTTTTAGATCGTGTAATATTCTCTCACACGTTGATTACTACTAGCAATACTTTGCTGTTAGTGACATAAAACAGACCAAAAACATGGCCTGGGTAAACTGTGTAGCCCGTTTTGAGTGTGTTTCCAGTATAACGATGCTTGACGTTTCTGTTAAACATGCCATTTGGTGATGATTCTGGTTTGCAAGCAATTGGCAGTTGTTTTTAGAAAATGTGTCCGTTGTCCATTGTTACATGTCAAGAAAGCAGTGCACTAAGGCGCTAGGTACAGTGTCCTCATGCTTCATTTTTGTTCTGTTCCAGGTAAACTTCAGGATCTGTACAGTAAAGGCCATCCATACTCGGGCTATCCCAGCTACATCATGATGACCAATATGAACAACGAACCCTACATGAGCAATGGCTCGCTCTCGCCTCCCATGCACAGAACGGTGAGTGCTGGCCAGCATCTCTCTCTCTCTCTCTCTCTCTCTCTCTCTCTCTCTCTCTCTCTCTCTCTCTCTCTCTCTCTCTCTCGCTCTCTCT
>JAUZST010010771.1:0-12245 GCA_034779995.1 Parotocinclus haroldoi | reverse complement strand
ATTTAACCTAGTGTTAAAGAGCATAATATAATAATAATAATAATAATAATAATAATAATAATAATAATAATAATAATAATATATTAATTTAACCGAGTGTTAAAGAGCATAATATAGTAATAATAATAATAATAATAATAATAATAATAATAATAATAATAATATATTAATTTAACCTAGTGTTAAAGAGCATAATATAATAATAATAATAATAATAATAATAATAATAATAATAATAATAATAATGCAGATTGTTCGTGTATTCATAGTACTAATTATTTTATTTCCAATATTGACATTATTATTAAAAATGTGGTAGTACAGTTAAAGCAAAATGATAAGCTCACTACTTTAAGTGTACACCCCATTAATACTTCTTATTCAAACTACGAATACGATCTTACCCAAATCTGAGATGCCTGCTTTTCTAAATGTAACGACACCTCGTGGTTTTGGGAATGAATAGATGCCAGATCATCGAGAAATCAGGACGGACTTTATGAATGAAAAGCCACGAATGAAGCCCACGTGACTTCGAGACCAAACTTCCACATATGACACGTCAAGTTCTTCTATTTCTTTCTAAACAGCCACGTTAGTGATAGTAGAAGTCCTTCACTTGCCTTCCACCTCTGGGGTTGCTCAATTCAGAAATATTCGGATTCCCGTAACGCAGCAGGTCGACCCGTGTTCCACAGAGCCGGTTCCTCTGAGGTCTGAGGCTGGAACCGACCAGTGCTGCTGCTTATCTGAAGTATGCATGTCAGGTTTGCTCTCCAGCTTCAGGTGTGTGTGTGTGTGTGTGTGTGTGTGCTGACGCCGTTTCCCATCAGTGGAGGTCAGGATCTACCTCCTGCCTTACTTCCTTTCTTCTGTTTGCTCTCGCTGGCCAATAATCATCATGGACAATGAAAAATGAAGAAGAGCGTCACCTCAGTGGAAATGTTTGAGCGGCATGTGTACGGGCGGGTGTTTTTTTTTTTTTTTTTTGCGAGGTTACAAACTCGTCTCAACGAAGGGCTCGTGATGGGCTATACTGCTTCAGGAGATCAGTAAGACACCTCTGAGTTAAACCATGTCTCTCCTCTCTGCACTTCCTAAATAAAAACAACCCTCAGCAGGGTCCCGGCTGTCCTCGTTCAGGCTATGGAAAATCCCAGTTTGAGTAACGCAGGAGTTTCCCAACGTACACACACACACACACACACACACAAGAGTGTAACAGTTTATGACGACCGTACACATGAGGAACTGGGAACAACGAAAGATCTTCAGAGTTTACATCTGTTATGCAAGCTGCCTCTGACGTGGAAATAACGGCATGGCTATTGAGCAAACCAAGACAAACGAATGCACGCCCGGCGCTTTACTCGTTTAATTAAACGAGAAATTCCTTTTATTGAAAATGGATCCCCACAAAATAACACAGTATTCAAATTAATACAGTGAGACTATTCCAATGCCACCCCGGATAAACGATAAATAAGGACATCGGTTGCTTCTCAGACGCCGTTTCTAGTTTTTTTAAGCAAGCTGTAAGTGCAAATTGTCGTTCAGCCGATCGTCTTCGGCGACCACCTTTTCTGGAGAGACTCACATGGCGTGCCCAAAGTCTACCCGGCAACAAACACTCAATCGTTCACACATGAGCTATTTTGAGAACTATAACAGAATAACCCTAATTCCTTCATCTTCAGTAACCGCTGATCCAGGCCATGGCCCGATGGACCAGTCAAAATCAGGACATTCATATCTTTAAACCCACGGTCACAAGGTCCAGAGTCTATCTGGGGTTACCAGGGGTAAAGTGGGAGCAGAATAAGCCGTTAAAGGAATAACATACTCAAATAGAAAATACGAATAATGTAAGTAAGTAAATGTTATGGACCAAAACTGGCACATAGGTGGTGGGTTCAGTTGATACCAAGTGCCAACTGGCACCTGAAGCAAGTCCAGCCTGCTTCCTGTGGCCGTCTCAAGTACACACTTCACTGGTCGTCAACAAAGTCCAAGTTTAACTTCATGAAGCATAGCTTTATATAAGCACAGTCTATAACCCAGAGGTTCTCAAAAGGTACCATGTAAGAGACCATCAAATGGTAAGGTTGGCTCTAATGTGTAATTAAGCATGTGCATTAAATTAATCGGAGCTAAAGTAAAGATGGAGGCGTCCAAGCAGTCACTGAAGGCCCTGGTGAGCGCAAAGGACAGCAACCTGATTGTCCACCACGAGCTGCAGGTTATCCCGGCGTCCGTCTAGTGACTTCAAGTCTGTTTGTGTTTGTAACTGGTTTTCCCGAGAACTGAAGTTGGAGCTCTGTGTGCTTTCCTCGACGGTGGTGCAGCTGGGGCAGTTCAGACACTTGCGGCAGAAGGAAAGGTTCAAGCGATTGACGAAACCTCCGAGCAAGCGGTTGAACTTCTCCCGGAGCGCTGAAGACGAGAAGTAGAAGACAAACGGGTCCAGGCAGGTGTTGAAGGTGCTCGTGAGGAGCGCGTAAACTCTCCAGTTGGGGCTGTACCAGCCGACAAAGCCCACCACGTGGGACACGTTGTAAGGCATGAAGCAGATGATGAAGACCAGGAAGGTGGCGAAGGCGAGCCCGATGGCCCTGAGACGCCTTCTGGGTTTGATGTTGGGCAGCCGGGAGAGGATGAGGATGAAGTTGAAGTAGCAGAAGCAGCATATGGAGAACGGGATGCAGAAGAGCACAATGAACAGCTCGAGACGCACCGGCAGGAGGACGGTCAGCTGCTCGGTGGTGAACTCCTCGTAGCAGACCTCCTTCGCCGACGGATCGAGGTCGGTATTGTTGCTGTGTTTGTAGTACTGCATGATATAGACGATGCTGCAGTGGCCTCCGGAAATGATCCAGAAGGCAATGCTGGCGATCACGGCGTTCCGCGGGTGCCTCTTGAGCTTGTACTTGATGGGGAAGGCCACGCCCAGATAGCGCTCGACGCTGACGGCCGTTAAGAGGAAAGTGCTGTTGTAGATGGTGGTGTAGAAAATGAAGCCCGAGAGCGGACAGAGGAAATGGGGCATGGACCATTTCATGTCGGCCGCCTCCTTCATGCGAAACGGCAGGAAGAAGAGGAAGATCAGATCCGAGGTGGTGAGGTTGAGCAAGAGCACGTCGAGGGGCGTGGGCCGCTGCTTGATCTTCTGGATGAAAACGTACAGGGCCAGAATGTTAGCCGGAACGCCGATGATCAGCGTGATGCCGTCGACGGCCAGGACCAAATCGCTGTGCTGCCTCGTCCACAACATGGCCGTCCTTTCAAGTCTGCAGAACAGGAAAAGGTTTCATAGGGTTAGCGAACGACCCTGAACGAGCAGCCCGAGGTAACTGTGGGAAACGGCAAACGCATCGTCATGCGCAGAAAACCGAAGTGCGACCGGACGGAGGGGTAAACAGGGGCCAGGTCAGGACGGCACCAGGGGATGATCCCCCACAAGCTCCATCTCCCTCGGACACATCAAATTGTGCCTGCATGTGAGCTCAACCCACCCGGGTCCCCGCTCAGGGATGACGATGGGAAACTGGGGAATCCCTCCAGATTTCAACCAGCGTCTCTGCCAACACTCATAAAAACCCTTCAACTTCCTTTATGCAACGCTGCAAAATAACATTATTTCGACATCAGCAATGACTTTCTGCTTCCTAATTGTAAGAGTGAATATTTTATTGCTGACTGAGAGGCAGGCCGACGATGACAGGACATTTTTTTAGGCTCTTTCATGAGAATTTTCTTACTCAAGCGGCTAAAAGACACGCGACTCAAAGAAACGATTCGATTTTCTATTCTGTTTATCACAAAGCGGAACATGGAGACTTTCACCTTTTTAATGTCAAGAATAGACATTTTTTTTGGGAGGGGGGCTCATTATTGGGCATCTCTGGTCAAAGTACGTTTAACAAAGGCAAGTGCAGACTTCAAAATCAAAATCAGGTTCTTTTAAACGTTGCAGGTGACAAACGCACAACTTTGGACCAAAGCATAAAGCATTGAGCATCGATTCCTCAGCATACCAGTTTCCAAACCAGTTACCAGTTTTCCTTACCTGTGCGCCCACCGTGTGGGAAATGTCTTAGGGAAATTTGGAACTCGATCGTTCAAATCATTCAGTTGTATTCCCACCTTGAACATTTTGGAGCTTCAGTCAGACGGTTTTTAAAACTATAAATGAATCCAGGAAAACCTTAAGTACAGGATTTTAGATTTGAAAACAAAGCTTTGCTTCATAAAGGTTTCTCAAGCCCAAATTCCTCGTCTTGCTTTGCTTTAAGAGAGAATATCCAGACCTTACCTTCGTTGACGTGTCCGATATCCCTGACTCGCGAAATGAACACGTTCAAAAACTCACACAGCGTCTTTTGTGTGTGTATGTTGCAACTTTGGCACGTACAAAAAAAAAAAAGCAGGAACACCAACATCCTGTTAACAGGGTACATTATTTTACAAACCCTCCCCTACCGAAAAATAAAACAGACCAGTATGATGCTGGGGATGCTGGTGACCAGAACATCCTGGTCTTTGCTGGTTTTTAGATGGTGGTGACCAGAACATCCTGGTCTTTGCTGGTTTTTAGATGCTGGTGACCAGCACATCCTGGTCTTTGCTGGTTTTTAGACGGTGGTGACCAGAACATCCTGGTCTTTGCTGGTTCTTGGACGGTTGTGACCAGTACATGCTGGTCTTTTCTGAGTATGCCGGTCACTAGCACATGCTGGTTGAACAACAAAACCAGCAAGATCATACTGGGCAAGCAGCTTTGCCACCAAGTTTATGCTGGTCAACCAGCTAGACCAGCTCCACACCAGCTTAAACCAGTATGGATCTGATACTGGTCAGTGCTTGTTTTTTTCAGCAGGGTCTGCTTTAATAAAGTTTCAGGAAAAAAATTAGTAACGAAGCCCGTTTAGGAAATCTGTTTAGCTCAAGGACGAGGGTGGTACGTTTCTAATAATAAAATAATAATAATAATAAAATTATTCATTCCCTTTGGTCATTTCCACAAAACAGATATCCTCACACCTCGTACGTCCAGAAACATTTAGTCTTTCCTTTTGCTCCTACCGAAAAGCTTTCCACTAGATTTTGGAACATGACTCTAAGGCATACCAATTAAAAAAAAAAAAAAAAACATCATATGGTCAACTAACAAGTTCCACTTTGGTGTAAGTTGGTTTATACTGGTTAGTGCTGGTCTGTAGATGGTTTCCTACTGGAAAAAACAGACCAGTATGATGCTGGACTTGGTGGTGACCAGCGTTTGTTGTGCTTTGAAGATGTTTTTGCTGGTGATGCCGGTGACCAGCGCATCCTGGTCTTTTTTTTCGCATCCTTTTTTGCATACTGGTTGAACAACATACTGGGCAACCAGCAAAACCAGCAACACACCAGCTTAAACCAGCATTAATCTGATGCTGGACAATGCTTGTTTTTTTTTATTAGAAGGGCACACATTAATGTCCTTTTCATTTTAATATTTAAGACGTTTTAAAACCGGTGCTTCTACTTTCCAGTGGAAACGTAAACAGAAGGATTTTACTTTTAATAAGGAATGAACTGCTCATTTGGTGAGCGGTGTATTTATTAGCAATTTCTGAAGGCACCAAGTACGAATGATGAACCTGTTAGCAGTAAGTGTGGCCATTTGGGAGTGTCTACATACTTTTGGCCATACAGTGCACTTTCATGACGGTTCAGCTCTAAATAACTTCTGCAAATGGCAAAATTGGTCAATGTAACGTGGTAAGTGTTGCAACTAAACATTAAAAGTATTTAGTGACTCACTTTCGGAAGGATAAATTTTGGTTTTAGGACTTTTCATGTTCCTGTGTGAAGAAACGTAACGGTTCCGGTTTAGTTATGAAACGCAGACCTTTTGCAGAAATAAAACCCCAAATACGACAATCCCTGACTTTTCTATGACCACATCTTTCAGCCCAGAGATCAATAACAAAGAATACTAGATTGATAAAGATGCATATGAAGCAAGCATTAGTTTTACGTTCTATAGCCTATAGTTGTTTGTATGCAGTTTCTCTGACTTTCTCAGTTTTTGTTATTTAATGTTTTCGCTTGGTTTCAAAAGTTATTAAAACTGTTCCTGTCCTTTAGGGGACAAAAGATCCTCACAAATGTATATCTCAGATATTTCAGTAGTAGCAGCAGTAGATAAGTAGGATCGGGTTTTCAAACAGGGGGACCAGTAACACCAATGAAACCCTTTCTTATCCCTGCTAAAAAAAAATTAAAAAAAAACAAGCATTGACCAGCATCAGATCCATGCTGGTTTTGCTGGTTGTCCAGTATGATCTTGCTGGTTTTGTTGTTCAACCAGCATGGGCTGGTCACCAGCATACTCAGAAAAGACCAGCATGCACTGGTCACAACCATCCATGAACCAGCAAAGACCAAGATGTTCTGGTCACCAGCATCCCCAGTAAAGACCAGGATGTACTGGCCAGCAGCATCCCGAGCAAAAACATGTTCAAAACTCAACAAACGCTGGTCACCACCAAGTCCAGCATCATACTGGTCTGTTTTTCTCAGTAGGGATTTGACCTTTAGACCATTGTGACCATGTTTACAGAATTTCTACCCAGTTGTGCATTCCTGAGTAATTATAGTTCTACTTTTTCTGTTTTGAATTCATTCCCTTCACTGTATATGAACGATTTCAGAAAACACACGTAACACTAAAGCTTCACCACTAGATGGCGGATTGCACTTTTACGTTAGACTTTACGTGTGTTGCGTCATCTGCCGGTTAAACAGTGGTACTGCATGTACTCGTTGATTGAGCACGACGTTATTTTACAAGAATAGCCTCTGTGTTCGTTCCGTTCTTTGATAACCGTTTTAAACCATTATAGCCAGGCACAAACATACGCCTTTGCCCCTTGGCCCTCGTAAATTCAGTTAGGCACCAGACTCTGATCCATAACCCTCAACAGAATAAACATGGGTAAAGCAGTGTGCTTAAATAAGCTCTGTACATAGCGAGATGGACCCTCCGAAGATCAGACTTGATTTTCAAACACTGGGAATCTGGACTTTCCAAACGTCAATAAAAGCTAGCAGAAATCTGAAACTGCAGGTCACGTTCATGCCTGCTGGAACTTTAACGTTTCAAATGTTTGTACATTCATTTTATACTCAGGTTTTCTACTGGTATCATAAAATAGTGATTTTCAACCCTTTTTCATTTGAGAGCCCCCCGCCAACACCACTACCCCTTACGAGTTTTCGGGGTTCCGTTTTCTTTTTAACCCGTTTTTGTTAGGATCTGTGGTTTGGACCCAAGGATGTGGGTAGGAAGGAACCCCACGACGTATAATAAGAACGGAGAAATATAATAACGAAAGGGAATTAACTAAAAAGGCAGAGCAAAAGGCTCTCCATTCTACAAAACACAAAAGGGGAAATTGCGCAGCTGGGACGCGTCGGCCGAGACAGAGGTCAGACGTGCGGTGAGCATGAAAAGGCGCCGATTTGGGACGCTTCCCAAATCGAGTAGCGCTGGAGCGCGCCGAAGCGCCAGAGGGCGAGCGTGGCACGGGGAAGTGAAGCCGGGGCGCGTCTCAAATGGAGCGCGCAGCCAACTGGAGTGAGGTTCGACCGGAGCCGAGCGAGAACGGGAACGGAAAACCCTGGATCTGTCCCAACAAGGCTAAAATACCTCCGAGGGGCTCTAAACGCCCCAGGATGTGAGCGAGGAACCGTGCGTTCTCTAAATGCGACGCCACCGAAGAACCGTATGTCCGTTAACGACGTGGCACCGGACAATGCTAGGAGTTCCACTTTTATAGTAGAGCCCCCGGGTGTACAATATCACGTCGTTAGTCACTCACCGGATATAAACCGCCTTCACCGGACGCTCTGTAATGGCGACTGGACCGACCACGAGCGCACCGGGCGTCTGAGGTAGGCTTCGTACCCGTTTTGGCTCCTTTTCTATTTTTAAGGCGGGTAAACTTAACTAAAACGCAAACATAAATGTCTACATTTCAACATCACAAGAGTAGACACACACAAACACACACACACACACACACACACACAAATCCTTGTAAAAGAATAAAAATGATTTATTATCCGCAATAACTGCCTTCTTTTTCAATAAAAGTACCAAACTGTAGTTTCTGGTGTTTTCAAAACTTGCACACCCCTTGTAAGGTCTGGCCACCCCCCACCCTGCGGAGGGCACAGATTCCTGGGACCTATGGCCCTAACACACACACACACACACACACACATGGGTATGCCTAAATACCGTTTGCTTTAACAATTACAAATGATAACATTTCTGTAAATAGCGAGGTGGACCCTCCGTAGATCGGACTTGATTTTCAAGTGCTGGGGATCTGGGGAATTTGGAGGACAAGTCAACACCCTAAACTCATTTTTGGAACGCACCTGGTGCGCAAAGCAGCATCCAGAGGTACGCCTAGTCAGTGCAGATTAACAAACGCCCCGTCCGACCTTTATGTCTCCAGATCGTCCCGGGATTTGAACCCAGGGCCTCGGGAGCTGCCATTTCCAGCAGCTGAGTCTCCAGAGCTGCTACATGTAATGCAACGTAGATCCTGTTCATTTCATATTCATTTCTCTGCTCGTTTCTGCTAGTTCTGCTCCTGATCGACTCCAGATTGGCAACAGGCTTTAAAACGTTTGCGCAGCAAATCAAGTGAATCATAAATGCAAATTTCTAATCACAAACCCAACTCTCCTTTACAGACACTATAGAAAATAAAGCTTCTTACCCACGTCTCGACGTTTACTCTAAGCTTTTCTGTCTGATGCAATGTTTATGCAGACAGGAAACTTCAACAGGGGTCCTTTCCGGGTCTGGCTCGCTCTACCTGATTGCATGGTTTGCAGGACCGCTGAACGTCTCAGACAGCGTTTATGGGTCACTAACTTATAGGAATGAGGGCAATTCATTTAGATGGGCACCTGCAGTGGATCACTATTCCCAGTCCTAATACAAAGTCACATACAAGAGCGCAGACGAAACAATCAATCTATGTTTTGATGTAAACCGATTAATTAATGCATCAACTCACTTTCGTGCTTTGACTCCGCTCTAGTTTACAGGTTTAGACGCCTAGTTCTAGGTTTTGCAGCGAGTCCGTGATGCGCCCTGGTCATTATTTAAAAGAAACTCTTTAGGATTTTGATCACGGCTATTAGGCGTGTGCCTTTAGTCACGTTCCGAGACGTTTTAAAGGCATGGCAACAGAGCAGGGATGAAAAAAATCCTCACAGGACCAAAATCCATAACATTTGTCTACTTTCAGAGTGAAGCTTATTGCAGAAAATCTCTCACCGGGGTTCAGAAAGTAAGGACTGAGGTTTCAGAGGGATTTGGAAATCTTATGAACCTCCTTTATGCCTTCTTCATCACACGTTTTCAAAGAATCCGGGCTGTTATCTTGGCAAAGGCAGGCTCCTCTCAGCATCCAGGCTGGATGAATAATTGACAGGTCCCTTCAGGGGGCAGGTTTTTTTTTTTATTTTTTTCTCTATTTTTTGACTCGGTTCACACCTTTGAGTGATTCGGTTTAGTGCTGTTGAAAAAAAAGCTTTACTAAAGCAATCACAACGCTACTAGACTTTGAAATGTCATCATAGTAGCACAGCGCATGCTGAATATTTCATTTCCGTTTCATACACGCTTAATCCGATTCAGGGTCGCAGGATGCCGGGGCCTAACCAGAAGCACGCGGTCACGCCGGAGTCTGGGCCCAAAATAGTGTCGTGCCCTTAATACCTTACGTTACATGTTCAATATGTCTTTGTGACTGGGTTCTCCCTCCGGGGCGGGGTTTGTTTGGTTAGCGGCGTTATAACCTTGCCGTGGCTAAGAATAGCCATCGATGCCATGATGTGCTGATGTGTTGTTAAAGTAATAAAGCCACCAGAGTATGGAAAAACATCGTCTGGACTTTCCAAACGTCAGTAAAGCTACCACAGCAGAAAACTGAAACTGTGGCTAGTGTGCGCTCACTTTCATGCCTGCTGCAACTTCAACGTTTCAAATGTTTTTATATTGTTTTTATACTCAGGTTTTCTAAAGGTAAACCCCCTAAATCATTACTGCAAATTTGTTTGGCAAAAAAATAACTTAAATGACAGGTTTTTTTTTTTTCTTTTTTTTCGGGGGTTCCTTTTATGGTTGTTTTCTTTTTTGTTTTTTTTTACCCCGTTTTGGCTCGTTTTCTCTTTTTAAGACGGGTAAACTTAAGTAAAACTCAAACATAAATGTCTCCATTTTAACATCACAAGAGTAGAGCCACACATACACACACGAACACACGCGCACAAACACACACACACAGATCCTTGTAAAAGAATAAAAATCATTTATTATCCGCAATAACTGCCTTCTTTTTCGATAAAAGTACCAAAGTGTTGTTTCTGGTGTTTTCAAAACGCGCGCACCCCTTGTAAGGTCTGGCCACCCCCCACCCTGCGGAGGGCACAGATTCCTGCTTGGGACCTATGGCCACACACACACACACACACACACACACGTAAATGATAACAAGGAATAAAAATCATTAGCCTATTTTGGTGTAACAAGCTGGTGTTGGGAATTGCGCATCTGATGCACTAGAGGGCGCTGTTACCTGTGTAACGTAGTTAGTAGGCCTGAAACGAGGAAAAAGAAGCACTCCTGCGGTGGCGATCAATATTAAGTGTCCTGTTGTAAGTAGTACCTTTAAATATCAAGTGGATCACGTTCACTCTCACTCCCTGATTCATGTGGCTCGATCTGCTGAGGCAAAAGCTGTTCGTGTTTCACAGTTTTCACAGTTTTTGTGAAAATGCCCTTCCAATTTTACAGCAGCAGGAACAGGAGGCGACTATGGTCGGTTAAGCCGCTCGCACCTACGCTGCGTTACTACTCAATTCGTCGCCTTAACTTCTCATTTAGGAAATCAGCAAAGCGTGTCATTTGACCCGGGTTCCCAAACTTGTGCATTAGCCCGCAAGCAGCAATCAGCAGCTGCAGGGATCTGCCTCCATCTCCTCCTCGTCCTCCTCCTCTCCTGGCATTTCATCTAGCACAGTTGGAGCTGATGATGAATCCATGCGATAATTACACTGGCCCGTTCTTTATCTTGTAATTATACGGAAAGTCCACAAGCAGCGTGAACAAGCAGGGAGCTGTTTATCAGAGCAGATCCGTCGCCTGCTACTTCACCCGCCCCCCCCCCGACACCACTGATTTACCCCGTGATTGAGAGTGTGCCAGGCCCTCGCTCTGGCAATCTTGTTGTTGTGTTGCTGCCATCAACATTAAAGCCATGTCACGGTCTGTCTGTGTGTGTGTATGTGTGTGTGTGTAGTCATGGTTATTTATTCTTGTGAGCATCAAATGTCCCCACAAGCCACAGAAAGATCTGACGTTGGGCCATATTACTTTTAGATGACATTTTGCTGGTCCTCATAAGGAAAACTGAGTTTGGTTTCCATCTCGCAAAAACGGCAACTTTCTTTAAAAACAAAAACAAAACAAAAAAAAACCAAAGCGGCAGAGATTTGTTATTGAACTTTAACTTTAAATGGCAGCTTTGCATTACGTGAACGCAATGTCCCAACAACGGTGCAACAAATATTGAACAAGAATGTCCTGAAAGTGTGAGATTGCTTGCTTGTTTTAAGTCATTTTGGGGCTCGAATGAAGCGCAAACGTGCCAAAAATTATTCTGTCCAAATTTAAGATGCTTGGTTTAATAATAAGTATTGTGTATTTTATTTTATTGGTGCATATTTCGCTTAATATAAGCATGTCCATCCTATTTTTCATATTTTGTTTCTAGCTTTTGTCACCCTGCTGAAAACACAAGCACTGACCAGTATCAGATCCATGCTGGTTTAAGATGGTGCGGTGCTGGTTTTGCTGGTTAACCTGCATAACTTTGCTGGCAAAGCTGGTTGCCCAGTATGATCTTGCTGGTTTTGTTGTTCAACCAGTATGTGCTGGTCACCAGTATACTCAGAAAAGACCAGGATGTGCTGGTCACCAGCACTCCCAGTACAGACCAGGATGTGTTGGTCACCAGCATGCCCAGTAAAGACCAGGATGTGCTGGTCACCAGCACTCCCAGTACAGACCAGGATGTGTTGGTCACCAGCATGCCCAGTAAAGACCAGGATGTGCTGGTCACCAGCACTCCCAGTACAGACCAGGATGTGTTGGTCACCAGCATGCCCAGTAAAGA
>JAUZST010010770.1:0-12246 GCA_034779995.1 Parotocinclus haroldoi | reverse complement strand
AATGTTATTTCAATTATAATTTCATGCATTCTCTGCTGTTGTGAATAGGCATTGCTTTTTTTCCTCCCATCTTTGCCAAGGTTAATAATAATAATAATAATAATAATAATAATAATAATAATAATAATAATAATAATAATAATAATAATAATAAAAGCGTACCTTTAGTAATCACTGTAGATTGTAGATTCACACATCGCTTCCTCATAACTTTATAAGATGAGATAACAGTGCTTGTACTAAACAGGCGTGTATTCAGTGAGCCTGCATCTTAGGAATAACGCTTATAGTGAACGTGCTTTAAGATCCAGGTTTCACCCGCGTTTTAAATCGACTCATCACGGCCAGACTCCTGTGGGACGCGTGATTAACTAACGCCTCAATCATGCTCACCTGCTTCACATTTACACCCCCTATAAAACAGAATCCATGGCAAACGTTTTGACTTTCTTCTGTTGCATCGTGATAGAAGGATCGGCTTTTTAAAATTACTTTTTCTACTTTAATAAAGCAACGTGTATCTTTTGGGGTTGGAACGTCTAGCTTACTCTTGTGGGATTTTTTTTTTTGACGTTTTCAGGTCAGCCATTTATCTGTCAGAAGATGAGTAAACCGGAAAAACCACTGTCAACTCTCTGGGGTAGGTGAATTCCCTTTCCCCTAGTTTAGAATGTAACTTTATAGGGGTTTACCCCTACAGTTTGGGAAGTTGCTATTGCAGCAAAGCTATCTTGGTCTTGATTCAGGATGTGAACTAAACGAATCCAACAAGGAAGAATCTTTTAAGACGGATGACACGAACCATCAGCACCAGCTTGCTTTGAGAACTGTAAGCCCTGTGTAAAGCATTAAAGACAAACCATACTGGTCACAAGAATTGGGTAATATCTCATAATAACTGTAAACTACAATGTCTATCTCTGCAGATGTGCCTGGGCCATACTGCTAAAGAGGAGTTTAATATAGTTGAATTACTGACTGGTGAGGGCAGTGATGCCAAAGCTGTACCCATTGCTACACTGCATGCCAAATCAATGCCTACAGTAAGTAAATCTGTTTGTAGATGTGCCATCTGTATGAAAGTGGTAAACTAACATTCCTAATGTCACTCAGGTCAACTTGTGTGGCTTAGATTTGCACCCGCCAGTGACTTTTCGACTGAAGCACGGCTCGGGTCCGGTGTTTGTTGGTGCAGAACATGTGGCCTGTAAGTTTTATTGGCTTAGTAGTTTTGATGTTAAGCAAATGTCCTCGTTAATGTTGGATAACCCCTGGGCATCTGTTGCAGTGGAAGACTACTCTGATGAAGAGATGGATGAAGAAATGGATGACGAGGAGGTGGAGGAAGAGGAGGAGGATATTGAAGAGTCCCCTGTAAAGAAACCAGCAAAAAATGGTGCAGGCAAAGTAAGTATATGAATTGCTTTGCCCAATTGTATTAATTTGATTCAGTTTTCTGAAAGATTCTTTTTTAATTTAAGAGAAAGAAGCCAGAGAAGGGGGAAGATGAAGGGTAAGTTAGGACTATTGCAAATGTAATAACCAAACAGTTTATTTATTTATTTTTTTTAATATGCTCTTGGCTTTTCTTTACTTCAAAAATAGTGAAGCATCGGAAGGTGAAAATAACCCCCCTAAAAAGGTAAGTGTACCTAAAATTGCACATTTGAGATCAACCTCTAAAAAAAAAAAAACTAATAGTTTTTTTTTTCCCCTTAGGGAAAAGGAAGGGGAAGAAAGCCACTTGCTGCAAAGGTTTGACCAAGCAGGAGCAGAACGATCATTAACTGAATGACTTGAAATGAAAGCCCTATGTTGAATTCAGTTCTGTAGCTGCTGTGCTGCCTTTTTTTAGGGTTCAAATGTTAACATTGAGCTTGTCTTGTATTGCAGCCGTAGTCAGGCTTTTGGCAATAAAAATGACAATTAAAACGTTTCCATTTTCACCTGAGTCAATTAAAAGAAATTGTATCACTTGACTGTGCTTGTTTTAATTATTCCCATGCTGAGGTGATGGGGGAAAATGGAGTGAGGGAGGCTTTTTTTTTTCCCTTCTCTAGAAACTGTAACTGTGGCCCCAGAAGAAAGATGGCTGTGTCAAAGGAAAATAAAGTATAAAGAAGCTGTGGTTGAATGGCATACCCTTAATATGACCAGTAAATTACCTGTTTGGGTGTGAAAAAGTGATTACCAAAACTAAACCAAGTGGAGCTACATTGCTTGCTATGTGAATTCTGTCTGAGAACCCCAGAACTACTTCGATGCAAACTGGTGCTCAACCAATGCACCAGCACATGTGGTTCACTAAACTGTAGAACACATTACTAGTCAGAAGCTGCTTTTTAACAAATTCAGCTGTAGTAAAGAAACCTCTTATACTGCTCATTTTAAACATTATAATTCTCTTAACATTTGGTTTGGATTGCTTGAATAGGACAAACTATTTTAAACTACAACTAAATTTTGTTGGACTCTCACCTAAACTTAAATGTTCCAGACTGTAAAAACTTTTAAAATGTAGTGTAAATACACACCAGATTGTGTAGACTGGCCATTGCTGGCAGTCCTGTATAAATGTATGCTAGGGTTTTTAAAAACACCGTGCCATTCAAATGTTATTTCAATTATAATTTGAATTGAATAATGCATTCTCTGCTGTTGTGAATCTGCATTTAACTGTGCTTACTAAGAATAGAGTTCCCAGACATCTTTTTGCATATCTATGGAAACACAGGCGCACACACACACAAACACTATATATATATATATACACACACACACACTTTTTATATATATGAAAAGTTTCTTAACCTGTGCAATAAACAGGTCTACAAAAGCAGTACCTAAAATATCCCAGTAATGTGATAAGCACACTGTGCTTTAATCTATGATCTGATATGCTGTCAATTGTAAAGGTCAGACCGAGATCAATGAGGATGCTCGGCCAGATCCATCAACATCAAAGAGCCACTGTCCCAAAAATACTCTTCGTGTAGCCTGTAAAATATTAAACTTGGAGTCCTTTTTATCTAACCTTTTATTCATGTGTACAAAGTGTTTACAATAAATGTGCAGTATGTCCATTGTTGTGCTTCCACTGTCAGTGCATTCTGGTTAGGGCCTCTGATCCTTTTCCATGATACCCTGTCTGCAAATCAGAAGTCATGAGTTAAGAAGCTTATACACTCATTGACAAAAAATATTGCACCAAGGTGAAGTTTTTGGGATTGAATTTTGTGAATGAAGATGTATGTTATTAATTACAATTATAGAGAGATCAAACAATCTGGGTGGTGGTGGTGGTCTGGACTGCCCAGAGAATATTCACCATCCGGCTGTGCCCTCATGGTAACACAGCCCCAACACCTAATACGTTAGTGAGCAATTTGTTGAAAAGCCCATCCTCTTTTAACAAGAGGTACACTACCCAATAGTAGCCATCGATAGCTTTTTTATATGGAAACACCTCTAGCGGAAAGACCACACTTTACAAATCTGCCTGGGACATAACTGAATTCTGAGTTTTGAAAGCAATCTGACATCTGGTCACATAATTAAACATTTTTGTCAATGAGTATATTTAGGAACATTGCATATCACTTGTACTCTTTTGTCACTTTTTAAAAACAATAAAATGCAAATAATCTCACCTAATTCTGCACCTTTAGTCAACCTCTTTCCTAAGATACTTTTTCATTACTGAACTGATATCTCCTTCACTGCCCTCAGCTTCCAGCCTCTCTCCCTGTGGCCCACGACGCCGCTGAGATCCTCCAGAGCCAGATGAATCTGAATCGGAGTCCCTGCATGATGCCCTGGAGGGTGGCAGCTCTCCGAAGTGCACGCTTAGGGCACGACGACCACTTCCCCTTGAACTGGTACTTACTAAACTGCTTATAGACTGCGATCTACGGATGGCGGGCAGAATATCCGAGTTAGCGTCACCTCCAACCTTTTCTTTGTCTGGTTCAGAATTGCCAAGTAGGCGTCGATTCTGAAAAACAAGAGGCTCTGTACCCAGTACAGCTTCCCCTTCTCCTTCAGCAGCCAGACTTTTTAGTATTCGGCGCCGGATTGGCTGGTAGGGACCTACAGCAGGTAGGACTTTCGAGCGAAGGTCCCCTTCTTCCTCTGGGATGGAAAGGTGTTGGCGAGGACCTGCTGAGGACAGTGCTGATGTGAGCGAGTCACAGGAGCTAAAGCGGTTTGCCTTGCCCCCAGCAGATATAGTTGAGGGAACAGCTGGTGTGGATTCAGACAGAGAGCGCAGGCTGGAGGCACGGGGCATAAGAGGGCTAGGCACTTTCAAAATGCCAGGTCGCACCGCTGCCTCTGAGCCCTCATTTGTGTCTGGGGAGAGGGTGGAAATTCTGCGTCGCAGGGTGGAAGCTCCCGTGGTCTGGTAGATGGGTAGGGATATTGTACTTCCCTCGTCCATCTCTGAACTTTTGTCCCATCCAGCTCGTTTCTTCCGTAAGCCTTCCAAAAGCTCTGATAAAGCAGTGGAGGATGATGCTCTAGCCAGACCAGTAGAACTTTCAGCTGTAACATCTCCCATGTCCTGAGGGCAAGATCTGAAGAAGTACGAAGGTGAGCCATCATTTTGAATAAAAAATACAGTACTGTGCAAAAGCCTTAAGTAAGCAACGACCATATATAACATATTTTCTAACTTGGATATATCACAATTTTCTTTTCTACCGATCTTCATTCCAATTTTTGTTAGCCTTGACCTTGTCATTTCTTAATTTCCAAAAGACCTCATCAACCTTGTTCAGACTGTAGAAGGGCATCTATAGCTAAACAGCTTGCCAGTGTAGTGTGAATTTTCATTTTTTTTAAATACTGCATACTGTACATATTTTCAATATTTTCTGGTTGTATTCTACAAAACAGACTATTAACCCACTGCTAGAACAACAGTTCAAACAACTTCTAAATGCTAATTCATTAGATAGTCAGCAGTAATTCAGCAGACTTAATTTTTATTAACTTTTGGTTTCATTTGGATAATATATAATAAAGGTGATTACCTGAAACTGTAAGTGCTTATTGTGTCTGCGATAGATTGGCGGCCAGTGGTACTCCCAGCGTAGGAAGACGTTCCAGCCTCAGAACCCCTGGATCTCCCTCGTGGCACACCCAGCCAGTTCCGAATTCCCTCACCAGCATCCTCTGTTCCAATGCTGGAGCCTGCGGTGGACATGCTATCCCTGTAATAAAACACAGCATTTAATCAGCAGTGCTACAAAACTCTGAAACGTGTTCATCAAGTTGGAAAAGGTAACAAAACCATCTCTGAAGAATTCAGACTCTGCTATTCCATACTCAGGTAGATTGTGTATGAATAGAGGAAATTCAGAGCCGTTGTTTTCTGCACCAAGAGTAGTTAACCAACAAAGATTTCTCTCAGAGCAAGGTATGTAATAGTCTGTGAGATAACGTCTAAGCAACTAAAGGCCACTCTCACACTGGTTCATATTAATGTTTACCATTAAGTCACAAGGACAAAGTAAGTTCTAAAGAACATTGGAGTAACTGGGCCACGCAGCAAGACAAGACCCTAAGTCATTCCACCAAACGACGGTTTAAGAAGAATTAAGTTAATGCTTTGGAATAATAGCTGATATTAATTCCTAGTAATACAATAACATACAGCAGAAAGAATTGAAGAGGGCCATTAATTTGAGAAAATCCACCATAGTCCCTGAGTTGAAGCTGTCCCTTTAGGCAGATGTAACCAACATCATTTTTTTCTTGCACAAGGTGGTCAATATACACTGCTGGGGTATTCCAAAATGAATATGAAGAGTATCCCATAAGATCTACTAGACAATTAGATTCTGTCAGTGTGTTTTGGCAGTCTTGGGTGAACAATCTATGTGCGGCACTCTCGTACAGTTGAGTTTGTATCTCATTTGTATAACTGAACAGCTTTGAAATATCGCCGCATTTTTGTGAGCAGTGCAATATCCCATCATTTTCCTATATAATTTCCTATAAATAACATATAATAAGTACAATATGCTGTCTCGTTTGTTTAATCCTTTTCTCTTTATGTATTTTTAGGACTTAAACTCAAATGGTGTTTTAGGTCATATTAATGCAGAAATATGAATCAGCCACATAAAAAGCTTACTTGTGCTACAATTCTACGGCAAGACTGCATGACGATTACAAAGCCTTCCATATCACTGTTGACACCCAGCTGTGCATGTAAGCTAAGTGAACCATGGGCTCATTATCACAGAGTCCCTCTCTCTGGAGCGCTGTCATTATCAGAACTGCATGACTCACTGAACCGGGACCCGCTTCAAATACGATGGGCTGACGCATAAAACAAGGAGCCATGGCCTGCCAAAATCCTGGCTCTAAAAACATTGACATGGACACCAACATTACTGCATGGTCAATTTTGGAGAGTGGAAAATGTGCCATTTTAATTAAGCAGTGCCAAGTTGTCTAAACCAGGGAGTTACTGGGATTTCTACATACAAGCAGGTTGTAAGTCCAGTGGGTCCAGTAAGTGTGACGTGTGAGAGGAGAGGTCCTTATAAAGTAGTTAATTTAATATTCAGAAAAAGTGCATACCAGTGTTAGTGGGTTTTTAAATAAACATATTTGGGAAAATATTTTGTGCAAATGGAAAATGGACTCTTATATTTTCAGTGCTTAGCAGTACCACAATGCAATTAGACAGTACAAACAAATCACCATCATGCACAAGAACCTGTAACCTCGAGTGGTATTTATTACTGTGGACAGGACCCAGTTTCCCAAAAGCTATATATTATATTAGGAACATGTTACTCTTGACAGTGATAAGAATACTAAGAACCCAGGAGTATCCAACATCGCATTGAGTGCTACACGAGTGTCAGGGATGACTGATTTCTCCTTGCCAATGTATTTGTTGTAACAATAAGACGTATCATTTGGTAATATGCATGTATTTCTAAAAGACATTAAAAAGGTAGGATGGTGCAAAGCTAGTAAGGAATTAAAAAAATAACTATGTGGTTTTGAACAGTAATGTCAACAGGTGATTGTAATCATCATTTGGTGTAAAATCAGTATTCATGAAACGCTTAGTCTTAGATGAGCAAAGATGGGCAGAGGATCTCCTGTTTTAATTTCAGTACATAAAGGCTAAAAGCGAAAACGTAGACTGAATTGCTTCTATCTCTGATTCCTTAGATGGCACTACACCAAGAATGGCCATTCATAAATAGCTTATGTAGCCACATGGGGAAGGGATTACTTTATCAAACCTTTATCAAGCACTACAATACAAAGTTACATTTACCACTAAAAACTTAACTCAAGTTAAGTTAACTCAAGCTTAGTTAAAAAAGGATGCCTCATATCCGTAACATCATATCCATAGTGTTGGCACGTTATTCAGGTTTGGAGGTATTTGGAATGGGCCATTATGCAGTAATAATATGCATTGTGGTCACATGACTATTATCAGCAACAAGTCTTAAAGTCAGGGTCTGCCAATTGCTGCACACCTTTCAAAGGCATGGCTAGTTAGTTTACAGCTTGTGTGCCACAGCGTCATAGCCCTAGTCCATATAGTTGAGACCAACAAATTCCAGAATCCCCAAAACCCTGACCACAAATGGGGTTAAAACTGATTGCCAACTAAAGGTAAAAAAAAGACAATTGAAATGCATTGGCATCTCAGAACCTCCAAAACTGGCTCTAAGTCAAAGTGTTAGCTGCTCAAGCTTTTGAAACATGTTAGGGCATTATGGGAAATGTAGTGCGTTTGTATGATGTTTCAGGTAGTCTTGCATCAATCCAGGATAAAACTTTTTACCGTTGTGATTTTAGTAGGGGCACAACAACATTTTACTGAGGCACGTGTATCAGCAAAGTGAATGAAGCTCCTGCATGGCAGCCATCGTAAAACAGCAATTTTCATAAAGCAAGTGGCAAATCACGCGCGACGTTTCACATTTCTTGCTTCACATTTCAGCATGAAATTATTGCTTGAATGTCTGTATTGAATCAATACCACTAAAGCCCAAAGCTCTGTTTTAGCGTATTAGCAATGCATGTATTGTGTCTTTGCACCGTTTGCATTCTCAAGATAAGTCAATCTGCTATTTATATACAGAATTTTAGAACACAGCAAAACCTGGATCTTGCATTTAGAAAGCATGCTGCTGCTGCTGCCTAGCAAATGATGGAAGCTAATCCATGCTGCTAAGATAGTGCCTGTTTCAGACAGCCTACGTTCATGCCAAAATAGCCGTACACTAAACACGAGCAAGTAGAGAGGACACGGAGGAGAACAGGCTGACATGTTGCTTACACTTCTCTCTTTTTAGAGAAAGACTCCACAGCAGTCTGTACACTGTGTAGCAAAAAAGACACACAGTCAGCACTGGGAAAAAGAGCCACTAAGTGTGAGAAGAGCAAGGCAAGACAGGAGATTAAACATTTAGTGGCCAAGCTTTTTTGCTGACCAAAGGCAGGCATCAAAAGAATGTGGAAACTTATGGGAACTACAACTAGAAAGGAGGATTTGCTGTTACAAAATCCCTCTGACAAGCAGAATTCCCCCCCTCCCCCCACACACAAATGCTATAAAAACTTATCACGTTTTCAGCAGCAATTCTAGACAGCTCGTACCTTTCTGTGTCACTTTCATCACTTGACTCCACCTCCTCCAAGGCAGCCTGTAGATCAGCAATGCGTCGGATTGATGTCTCCAGATCCGCCTGTAGCGCCTGCCTCACCACATTAAGCTCCTCCACTTGCATTTCCTACAAAAACACCTGACTTTTTAGACAGAACTGTGCACAAGTCTTAGGTCACTGTTGTTTTAGCAAAGCTATAATGACCTTACATGGCATATTGTCTGCAACTGGAAATAGATTTTAAACCTGGATTTGTCACCTCATAATACACTTTTTCACTGATCTTCATTCCAATCTTTGTGGACATTAGCACCCTTAACCTTTTTACCCTGTCCCCTTACTGTAAAAGTGGTTATATGGCTGCTACACGTCCAAAAAAACATTGCTGATCAAGCTTCTTCAGACAGATGAAGCTTACTCATGTGTATTGTGAGGTCACATGAAATGAAATACTTGCCAGTGTGGCCTTTAGAAGCTGTTTTTTCAGACTGTATTTATTTATTTATTTTATTATTTGTATTACTGCATTTCAAGGGCATTGTTAGATTTGTTTCAGGAAGGCTATAAGCTACAGTATTATACGAGAAGATTAACTGCTGATAGGCATTATTAAATGCAGGGAGGGCAATAATAGTCACATCACATGATTTTCCCCTGTTCGAATGTAGTTTCTGTAGTTGTGAGTTCGCATTATGTATTCGCCGGATCAAAAAACTGGTCACTTTATGTTTTGAAGGTGGTAACTTCAGGCTCCTGCATATGGCGTGGCACAAGGATGATGGGGTTATAAATACCTGCAGTGTGTGATGGGATTCGTAGACTGAGAAGATACAGTGCAATGAATGTCTCGTTCGATATGTGGAATATGGGTTGCAAGGCAGATGGTAATGTTTGACAAAAGGAGTGATTGCATTTGGCAAAAATCAGTAGCAGTAGTAAAAATCCCAGGGTACAGAACATCCTCATCAGAACTTGTGCACTATTGTTATACTATGTTTTGCTCACAGGTGACTAATTAATTGTCCGGTAAGTAAATAATGACATACTAATTTGTTGACAACCTCTGTAATCTGTAAAGTGAATTAAATAAATAACTACGAGCCATCTTAATTGGCTCAAAAGTATGACCCAGCTGCAAGAAATCCCAGACTGTGCCCTGTGTGTCTTGCAAATGTGAAGGTCGTGTGGTATGTTTATTGATCCCTTTATGCCCTATCGAGGGTGTACGATTGTCATGCGCCCTATTAATGCCACATCAGGTTTTAGACTCTCCTCCACAACACTGAGGATACTTATATATTTTCAGGGTTTTTTGCGGACATAAATTTGTTGCATAAAGGGCGGTATTTAACCCAACCCACATATGACCTGTTTACAAGTTTAACTAATAACCCATAATTACAGTGGATAAAAATGTTCTTTGTTCTGCTATATGCTCCTGACCAGCCACTGTCTGCTTAAAATTAAATCCTATTGTCTCCTCAAGGTTACTGATACAAGAAGCCCCTATATCTCCATGACAACTGCACCTCCACCAGTGCCCCCTCCCTTTCTCAACCAATAACCTGGTACATGTCACAATGGGTGTACTTGCAAATGTATGTAGATATAAGCTTTTAATCTGCACTGGAAGAACACCTTGATTGTTTATGCAGATGACATGTTACTACACTACTGGTGCAGGCAATTCTTTCAACATTACTGAATTTCCTCCCAACCTTGGCACAGAGGTCAAAGCCTATTGTTTACATCCATCTGCTCTAATGCTCGAATGCCTCCTTTCTCAAGTTATAATATGAATCATATCACAGGTATCAGAGCAAGGTGAAATGTACCGAGGAACAGAAGGGACTGCATACATTTGTCCTAAGGCCACATGTCAGACGGTTCAAAGTGAGTTGGTGTGTCAATAAGCAAACATCCAGAACTGCAGTGGAAGTCTAAAACTATTCACCTTAATCTAACATTCAGGCGTTAAACGCCTGTCCTTCCAGTTAAGTGTAGTGTGTGCCAAAATGCAGGTGTTTTATGGTGGGATGGGAATCTGATAAGAAACATACATCCACATTCATCAGAAACCATACTCTGAATTTTAAGACTTATCAATCAAGCAGTGTGCAGTCCGATATTCTCCTGCACTGTCTGGTGCTGAATAAGAAACTCAGCAGTGCGTGACGTAAGGAGTCATTAGGTGAATGAGATGAGCGCCTAGAAATGTAGTGTGAAAAAATAATGCAAGTAATGCAAAAATAGTTTTTAGTTACTGATATATATATTTATTATTGTAATCCTTTCAGGGGATATATATATATATATATATAAACCAGACAGTCTCCCACTCGTGAAGGTGCAGTTCTCATCTCCTGTAGTATTGCCCATAGTCTTATGGCAGGATTTGTTAGGGGCTGACTGTCCAGAGCAGGGATCAGGCTGCAGACAATTAGGCTTAACCAACTGTCAACTTGTCTGCTGGTAGCCATGCACCGTCACCCAGATCTAACTTTTTTAAAACTGTATCTGTTACCCGCATCTACCCTAAGCCTAAATGCACCCAAAAAGTCTGTTTTAATAACCTTATTAGGATAAACACAGATAACTCTTGTAGAAATAACAATCTTAAACTTAAGCTAGGATTACATTAAAGCATTGTAAATGAATTGATCACTGATAAACACTTACACACACAGTCTTACTGAAACTTGGATTAGACCAGATTTTAGGCTTAAAAGAAGCCTCCCCTTCTATCATGTTTCATCTTCGTCATGTTTAACGCCCTTGGTCATATTGTTATGACCATACCCATACTTTAAAGCAACAAGCTCAGAGATTAGAACGCAAGTGGCTACGTAGTAAATCAGAGGCATTTAAGATGGCTTGGAGGGATAGCATGGCAGAGTATAAACAGGCCCTTACCAAAGCTAAATCTGTGTATTTATCCTCAATAATAAAAAAAATAAGAATAATCCTAGATTTGTATTTAATACAGTCTCCAGATTAACTAAAAACATCACAGAAACCGAAGTTCAGCATGATTTTAACAGTAATGACTTTAACAATAAGATTAAGAAAAATAAAAGAAAACTTTAGGCAAAAGACTCAATGCTCATCAAATCACCCATTTATTCAGTAACCTTCCAGATCCAGTACTAGTATAGATTTCTGTTTAATTATCTCTAAATCAAGACTAGAATCTTTTAACCCAAACACTAACACCAAACTGTCCTCACTGATCAGCTCGTCTAAGTCAGTAACATGTTTATTAGATCCAATCTAATAAACATATCTACATATTTACTCAAAGAATTAGCATTACGTATTATCATAAACTCATCCATTACCTGTGGTTACGTGCCAAAATCCTTTAAATTTGCCGTAATAAAACCCCTGATTAAAAATCCAATCTTGACCCTTGTGTTCTGTCTAATTATAGACCAATCTTAAATCTACCTTTCTCTCCAATGTCTAAGAAAAATCTGTTTATTAGCAGCTCTGTAGTTCCCTCCAGTAACTGTATTTATGAAACATTTCAGTCAGGATTCAGACCTCATCATAGTACTGAAACAGCATTAATTAAAGTACTTAATGATCTATTAAT
>JAUZST010010769.1:0-12247 GCA_034779995.1 Parotocinclus haroldoi | reverse complement strand
TATATATAAATTCTTACAACGCATAACTGGCAGCATGTCTCCAGATTGGTGAGTCCAGGGATCAATTCAGTTTTAAATAATTACACAATGCCATAATTTCTACTTGTTGTTTTAGTTGATTAGGCAGGAAATATACCATCATAGATAATAATCCTGCACAGAATGCCTAGGTTGCACACACAAACCAGCACTCTCCGTACACCCATAATAATCTGCCTGCCACAATAAATATTACAACTTTATAGCGATGTAAATGTAATAATAATAAGTAATAATAATGTTAGAAATCAGGAGACCTGGGTGTTCTCAAATGGTAGCAAAAATAATGTTATTTCGGACTTTAGTGGGGCATTACCATACATCCCATGAATAGACGTGAACATTTCATCAATTGTAGCATAGGACCTGTTGTGGAACCTACAGTCCTACAGTGAATGGTACAAAGTACCCAAATAGGGGCATCAGTAAACATTCCTGGAGAGGGCTGTTGTTTGCTGGTTGTAGTATGCGTGTTAGTGTCACTAGCGGGGAAGGAAGTAGACAGGAAAGCAGATGCAATGGCAAGTTCAGAGGGTTTGTTTACAGTGTAAGAAATTGTGACAGAGGTAAACACAAAGGCAGTAAACAGATAGAGACTGCAGGTGCCAATAAACACAACCAGACCAATAAGAAAATGAAGCTAACAAAAATACTAACTCGAAGGGTGCAGAGTGATATGACTTGAACTAATAAAGCCTACCCTATCAGAAACCATTGCTTAACTGCAAGGTTCAAGCAGCTCTGAGCGCACACTGCTGCCAAAACACCAATATAACACATGAATAACACCAGTGTTGCACCTCCAAATGAGCTGAATACTGACTACTTAGACAGTCACTGCTGTATAAGTCCAGAAGATTTGGGAGTTGAACCCCAGTGATACACTGTTCTGTTGCCACCAGGACTTTCTGCTCCAGAAAGCAATACAGCTCCCATACCAGGTGGTGATGGGGCTCTTTAGTATTCTCTCAATAGTACCCTCATAGAACCTATTAAGGACCTGTGAGTTCTTGCCAAACCTTCTCAGCCTTCTAAGGAAGAAGATGTGCTGTTATGCCTTCTTCACTACCCGTGTAGGGTGTTCTGTCTGTGAAAGGGCCTCTTTGATGTGAATATGGAGGAAGTTGAAGCTTCTGAACTTCTCTAATTTACCTCCATTGATTGGGGGGGGGGTGCTATTTATGAAGCGATTTTTGCAATGGTGCATTGTCTCAAAGCAGCTTTACAATATTTTATTATCTTAAAGGGCCAATCACAAATTGAAAAAGCATAGGACGACAGTGGCAAGGAAAGACTCCCTGAATATAGAGGGAAGAAATCTTGGCTTAAAAAGGGACCCATCCTCCTTGGGTGGTCTAGATGTTAATGGCAATAATTACGTTGTAGTAATAGTACAAATTAAGTAAATTATAAAGCATTTAAGCATTAACTGTATAATTAAGAATGTTTTAACCTAGACTTAATAAATTGGAGTGTGTCTGAATCTCAAACTAAAGTGGGAATTTTATTCGATAGCTGGGGGGACAAGTATAAGAAAGCTTTTCCCCCTGCTGTTACTTTTTAAATTCTAGGAACTGAAAGAAGTCCTGCTCCCTGTGAACGAAGTAGACGAGCTGGATTGTAAGATTGTAAGAGTTCACTAATAATGTGGGGCCAGATGGCGTAGAGCTTTATATAAGTATTTTATAATCAATGCAAAACTTAACTGGTAACCAGTATAGAGACGACAGAACAGGACTGATATAATCACATTTTCTAGTTTTAGTTAGCACTCGAGCTGCTGCATTCTGTGCTAATTGAAGTTTATTTAGAGATTTATTAGAACATCCAGCGAGTAAAGCGTTACAGTAATCCAGTCTAGAGGTTATAAATGCATGAACTAGTTTCTCAGCATCATGAAAGGAAAGAATATTTCTAAGTTTAGCAATGTTACGTACCTAAAAGAAAACAATTTGTGTTAATGTGAACGTCAAGGGAGAGATCTGAATCAAACGTAACACAAAAAGTTTTTTATAATTGGACTTGGCTTTACCGAACAGCCATCCAGGTTTAGAATAGATGCAGCCAACTGGTCTTTCATTGTCTTGGGTCCGACTAATAAAACCTCAGCTTTATCTGAGTTAAGTAAAAGGAAATTAACATCCAATTTTGTATTTCCTTGACACAGTTCTTTATTTTATTGATTGTTTGGTCATCATTTGGATCAGCTGATATGTACAGCTGTGTATCATCTGCATAGCAGTGAAAACTAATACCATGTTTATGAATAATTGAGCCTAAAGCTAGCATATACAGGGAGAATAACAGTGGGCCAAGCACAGACCCCTGAGGGACACCGTACTTTACTTTAGAGAACTTAGAGTGTTGATTATTTACATAAACATAAACTGGTATCAGATAGGATTTAAACCAGGCCGTTAATACCTACAGTGTTTTTTAGGATATTAAGTAAGATATCATGTTCTATAGTGTCAAATGCTGCACTTAAATCTAATAGAACAAGAAAAGAAACACCCATTATTTGATTATATTAGTAGATCATTAAGTACCATAATTAATGCTGTTTCAGTACTATGATGAGGCCTAAATCCGGACTGAAATCTTCCATAAATACCGTTATTTTGGAGGTAACTACAGAGCTGCTGATAGACAGCTTTTCCACCATTTTTGAGGGGAAAGGTAGATTTGAGATTGGTCTATAATTAGATAGAACACAGGAGTCAAGGTTGACTTTTTTTAATCAGGGGTTTAATTACAGCGCATTTAAAGGATTTTGGCACATAAACTCATCCCTTACCTGTGGTTATGATAAGTAATGGTTCTATAATGCTAGGTATTTATTATTTGAGTAAATATGTAGGCATAGACGATCTAATCAGTGAGGACAATTCAGTGTTAGTGATCGGGTTAAAAGATTCTAGTCCTGATTTAGAGGTAATTAATCTGAAATCTACATTAGTGCTGCATCTGCAAGGTTGCTGAATAAATGGGTGATTTGAAGAGCATTGAGTTTTTTGCCTAAAGTTTTCTTGTTGTTAAATAAAGTCATGAAGTCATTACTGTTAAAATCATGCTGAACTTCAGAGTCAGTTTCTGTGATGTTCTTAGTTAATCTGGAGACTGTATAAATAAAAATATAGGATTATTCTTATTTTTCTTTATGATTGAGGATAAATACACAGATTTAGCTTTGGTAAGGGACTGTTTATACTCTGCCATGCTATCCCTCCATGCCATCTTAAATACCTCTAGTTTACTAGAGGGTTGAGTGAAATACACATTCTAATTAGTTAGTTGCAAGCTCAAGATGATCGGGCTCTGTAAGTGTATTAAAAGTTAAGTCTAGGGGATGTCACGTTACCTAGTAGAAAATGGCAGCTTGAGATTTTGCTCTGCTGTCTTTGCACTCCTTTTTTAGCATCTGCCTCTCAAAAATTATTTTGGATACCACTTTGCTGACGATAAACTTTACTTAAAATGTTGGAGAGTCAGGAATTGCCAGATGCCACTTCCGATGTTTACATCCTCTCCATCAACCAGAGAGGCGAAGAAAAAGGCAGGTTCGGCAATCGGGGGGCAGCTCAATGTGCGTCTGGACGTCATTGATGGTCGACTGGACATCTTTCATCGACTTCTAATTGTTCATCACTATGTGCGTCCCTCAACAATTTATCCATATTTAAGTCACCTCTAATGAGTCTAGACTGACCGAGGCGGAGGGCAGGTTCTCAACCGTGGAAGACACCATGGGCACACATGACAAGTGATTGAATGTCCTCAACAAGAAGATAGATCCCAGGCCAGATCTTAATTGGCGCACAGGCCCTCTGATCGCTACGAACGTTTGAAGTGCGTTTATGAAGGCATCTGTTGTCAAGTCATCTGTTGTCTCTATATGCACTGCTTTAAACCCAAGCAAGTAAATAGCAGACCATGTCTTTTAAATTCTTTTCTTCCTTCCCTTACTATGAATGGACCAAAACAATCAATACTGCAATAAGTGAAGGGAGGAAATGGCTCAGTCCTCACTTCAGGTAAATCTGACATTTGTTGGACTTCTGTATTTCTTCTGTATCTTCTACATTTCATACACTTGTGAATGTGTGAAGATACCACATGCTGACATCCTACGATCCATATCCCATTTGCACACAGCTCATTCATGGTCATACCTCTTTCTTGGTGCTGTATGTGTTCATAATGATGCTTAACAAGCAGGAATGACACATGAGATTTATTAAGTAGCATTGCAGGATGTTTTACAGCACCATATTGCACCATATTTATTGGAACTTGCCTCAGAAAAATTGTGAAGCTTGAACAACTTCACCAAACTTCTTGTTTTTTCAGGGTTCCCAGGTGTGGCAAATCCCTCAGACACAACTCCCACTGTGGCTGAATATGTTCAGGTAGATTGTCATCCCAGCTTACCTTGTCTCTACATTACACCTGAACGATCTGTTTGCCAACTAGTGTACTTTCATTTTGTACACTGAAGGTTCAGATTTTAAATTACCTTGGTCCCACAAAGAAATCTTAGGTAATCTTGATGTTCATTTGCAACATAGAATTGGTGGAACATCCTTTCAATGTCAAACATTATGGGTATTGGACCCTTCCTAAAGCGACATTTACATTTACGGCATTTATCAAACACGCTTATCCAACTGATACGGTCTTACAGTCCAAGCAATTATGGGTTAAGGGTCTTGCTCACATACCCAACTGTGGCAGCTTTGAACCCTTGACCTTCTGATCCAGAGTCCAGTACCTTAACCACTTGGCTACCACAGTCCCATAGCACTCAAACTAATGTGTTTCTCAGATTTGGCCCAATTTAGAAAGGTTTCTTAGAAACAGTCAAAAACGACATTTTTCCGGGTTTATAAGGATGGTATACTCTGAGATGTGGGATTTACCATGCTGGTCGGTTATCAAGTTCAACTTGTGGAACCATCATCTCCTCTGGCTGTTATATAATTCATAAGATGAAAGAAAGAACCTCCCTTGAAAGAAAGGCTTGTTTACAGTATAGCACAAAAGAACTATTTCAAAAGTGGTAGAATCTTTTCTACCAGCTGTTTCAGGTGAGCCCATTTTAAGGTTGTTTCAGAAGTTGAAATGTGTAGTCTATTCGCCTGTTCTCGTGTTTCCCTTTTCATTTTTTGTACACTGGGGAGCCTTTTGCTCCACCTTTTACGTTTCCCTTCGTCCTTTTATGTCGGTCGTTCCCCCATCCCGCATCTTTGGGTCCGCCTTCCAGTTCCGTAACAGAACGATGTGGCCAAAAATGGACCAAGCGGGTTCCCACGATGCCCCTGCCTATTCGCCTCCAGGGGGCAGCTGTTAAGCGCCATGAAGCAGCCAGACCGTCCAATCTTTCTCTTGGCCTTTTATCCGCCAATAGGCTGCCACTCGTGCCTGATGGTAGTCCTCACGGGCCCGTGACCCCTCTATGGTCTCGCCCTGGTCTCGAGCCCGAGTCCATGTAGCTTGGTGGCACAGAGCCCACCAGGCCTCCTAAGGTCCCTGGAAGGGGCCTCTGTGTCACACATCTCTGCTGCCCCTGCTCGTGGCCTCTTCATTGAGGACTCCCTCGCCTGGCAGGAGAGGTCAGTACCCCTACAGGTGTGCATCGACTCGGTCTTGGCCTCCAATTTTATTAACAGGGGACAATCACCAGGGGACCTTAGCCTTCTTCGCGGCCCAGGCCCCCCAAATGCAAGTGGTCCTGGGCCACCGTTGCACTGGGCACACAACCCGGTCATTGACAGGTCCACGGGATTGGTTTACAGGTGGACCCGGCTTGCCTGCTCATGGGGCAGGTTGCCTTGCCTCGGCACGCACACGGACCTTATGAGGACCTTTCGAGGGTCCCTCTGGCAGAGGTCTTCAGCCATTCCCGAGCCCAGTCTCTTCACCCTAACCGACCCTTCGATTGTGCCATGAACCTCCTGCCAGGCACCATGCCTCCCAGAGGGCACCTCTTCTCCCTCTTGGAACCCGAGCAAAAAGCCATGGGGTAGTATATCAAGGAGGTCCTTAAGAAGGGCTTCATCCGCCCCTCCTCTTCCCCTGCTGGAGAAAGACGGTTCCCTGCGCCCCTGCATTAATTATTGAGGGCTCAACGCCATCACCGTTAAGGATCGCTACGCTTAACCCCTGATGGCAATGGTCTTTGAATCTCTGCAGAGGGCGCGTATTTTCACCAAACTTAACCTGCGGAACGCGTACAATCTCGTCCACACCCGAGAGAGAGATGCATGGAAGACGGCCTTCATAACACCCCATGGGCATTATCAGTTCGGGTCATGCCTTTCGGTCTCATGAATGCCCTGGCCATCTTCCAGCACTACCTTAGTGAGGTGCTTCTGGCTCTACGTGAAGCTGGAGAAATCCACCTTCCTTGTCCCGGAGGTTTTGTTTTTGGTGTTCGTGGTCTCGCAGGGGGTGCTACGCATGGACACAGCCAAAATTGAGGCTGTCAAAGCCTGGCCGGTTCCTACCTCAAAGCGGCAGGTCGAGAGATTCCTGGGCTTGGTGAACTTTTTTAGAAAGTTCATTCGGAGTTTCAGCTCTGTTGCAGACCCTCTTATGGACCAGGTCTCGTTTCATCGGCTTCAGGGGCTTCTTGCCAGTGCCCTTGTCTTATGCTTGCCTGAACCGGACAACCCCTCCGAGGTTGGGGTTGGAGCCATCCTCTCCCAGAGGCCCCCACCCCGCTGTTTCCCGAGCAGGAGCCTGAAATTGAGGTCCCCTCCGTGGCCCAACACGTGTGCTGGTGTCCCACCAAGTGGCTTAAGACCACGCAGCTCTTCAAGGCCTCCCAGAGGGTAGCCAAGCGCCAGGCGGACCACAAGTGGTCCCACCTTCCGCCCTGGGCAGTGGGTCCTCCTCTCCTTTCCAGAGACCTCCCCGTCAGGGGTGCCCCTGACAAAATATCAGCAAGATTTATGGTTCCTTTTAAGGTGCTTAGGCGTGTTAACCTCGTGACGTACAGGTTGGACCTCCCGGCTAGTATGAAGGTCCATCCGTCTTTCCATGTCTCACCGTTATGACCCTTTGCCTGTGGCAGTCCTGCAACACCACCGGGCCCACAAACCATTCAGGGAGCCACAGCCTACACTGTCCACTGTCTGCTAGACAGCAGACTGGTTCAGGGTAGTACCCAATACCTGGTGGATTGAGAGGGCTATGGCCTAGAGGAACGGTCATGGGTTTTACCACTTCGCATCCTGGATCCCGCTCTAATTCGGGAGTATCGTGAAAACCGTTTTGCCGGCCTTGGTCCCTCAGGAGTGGTCTTTGGGGGGGACCTACCTGTTAGGAGACCTACCTCGCATTCCCGTGCGAGTCATCGTCCTCACCGAGTGCCATTACAGAGCAATAGGTGAGGCGGTTTATATGCAGCATCTAATTGACGACGTGATTATGAACACCTGGGGCTCTCGTTATTTCGTAGCATCACTCCGTTCAGTTGGCTGCTCTGTTTGGGATGTACTCTGACACAGGTTCTTCTCGCGCTTTCACACTCACCCTCTGGCGTTTCGTAGCCATTCAATATGGGACTCGGTCCAGCGCCACTTCTTCACGTGCTTTTAGCTCATGCTCACTTCCTCGACAACTCGGCGCCCCGTGCGGCCGAATGTTCAACGCTCTTGCCAGGAGATATCCCCAGTTTTAAGCTGGGGCATTGTGGCTACACAGCTCTTGAGGAAATGTGCAAATTCTCTTATTTCACATCCATCATTAGGGCCTATGTTTTTTAATAATGGTTTTCGAGCATAAACCAATGTGTACAGCAGCGACGGATGTTCATGAAATGATCATGAGCTTGAAAATGTCCACAAAAGTCTAGCTTCACCTAGCAAGGACCCACGGAAGGCTGGTCTCGTGGAGTATCAAGATATTCTGTTCCAGTCTTAGTCCCAGTCTAGCCTGGTCTGTGGTAGTCTGGTCTCTAGAAGTCTCTCTCTTGTCAGCCTCTCACTCTTGCTAGGTGAAAAGGGGGTTTTATCTATTCTAAGACCAAGAGGAGGTGTCAAAAGGATGGGGGTCTGAACAGAAGGTTTAGGGACAAAAGGACCACAGGAACGGGAGGTGTTGAGACAGTGGGTTGTAATTTACATACAGTGGGGTAATATACATACAGGAACAAAGATGTCTGGGTAGATAGGGTGCAGTCTGTAAATTAAATTAGTTTCTCTCAGGGCTCAGGCATTGGAAGATGATTGGCATTTATAGCTTTTGCTAGAACCTCAACATAATCAGAACTGTTGTGCATGTAAGGTATAGAAAATGAAGTTTGTAGCTTGAGATACAAACTGTGAATCTTGACCATGTAGAGCCTGACTTGTAGCTGGTGTAGACTGGAGAAAAAATGTGGGGCAGTGAATTTCCTCACTGTGGGACTAATAAAGGATTATCTTATCTTAAATGAAGGGTTTGGGCTGTGACCGGCTGAGATTTGGGAATGAATGGAATTGTGGGCTCAAGAGTTCGGAATTCTCCTACTACCTCAAAATTGTGTGGATTTTCTTCGACCTGGTCATAGGTCTTTGGCACCAGGGGTGTGAGAGTCACGTAATGTCGAGCCTGTGTATATCCTGAACATACTGCGGATTTGACAATAAAGTTGACTTTTATCTAAAATTTACGTAATTCTCACTAAAAGCGTGAGAAGAAATGCTGTTTGGCCGCGTCCCAAATTGAGGGAGGTTAAATGACTCAGAAATGCCAGAGGGTGAGCATGAGCTCGAACGCAAGAAGAAGCTATGTCAGGGGGCGTCCCAAATAGAGCCTGACTTCAAGTCTTCTAGCCGTTTCAGCTTTCTACGCTTGTCCTGCATCAACTGTTGACTAGCGAAGTTTTTGGATTCAAATTGCACCAGCTGTTACAACTTACAACTTTCAACATTCTCCTGTCCTTGGAAAAGATATGTCTTAAATTCAGCAAATGTTGCTGTAAGAGCTCTATCTACATTTCTACATTAATGCTGCCATCACCAAAGCATCACATTGTAGGATTTTTAAAGAATTTATTTGTAAATTGTGGTGGAAAATAAGTATTTGGTCACCGACAAACAAGTAAGATTTCTGGCTCTCACAGACCTGTAACTAATTTTTAAGAAGCTCTTCTGTCCTCCACTCATTACCTGGTCAGTGTTAAGGGAAGAATTAATGGGGCCATGTATTGTGAGGTTTTAAGCCAAATCCTCCTTCGATCAGTGAGAGCAATGAAGATGGAATGTGTTTTCCAGCATGACAATGATCCCAAACACACCGCTCGGGGGAACAAAGGAATGGATCCCTAAAAAGCATTTCAAGATCCTGGAGTGGCCTATCTAGTCTACAGACCTCAACCCCTTAGAAAATTTGTGGAGGAAGTCGAAAGTCTGTGTTCCCCAGCAACAGCCCAAAAACATCACTGCTCTAGAGGAGATCTGCATGGAGGAATGAGCCAAAATACCAACTACAGTGTGCAAATCTGGTGAAGACTTACAGGAAACATTTGACCTCTGTCATTGCCAACAAAGGTTATGTTACAAAGTACTGAGTTAAAGTTTTGTTATTGACCAAATACTTATTTTCCACCACAATTTATAAATACATACTTTAAAAATCATACATTATGATTTCCTGGATTTTTTCACATTTTGTCTCTCATAGCTGAAGTGACTTATGATGAAAATTACAGACTGCTCTCATCTTTATAAGTAGAAGAACTTGCACAATCAGTGGCTGACCATATACCCTTTTGCCCCACTGTATATAGTTATACTATCTATAGAGCATAACGATAATAGAAAATCTATGACTATGGAACTCCCTATGACTCCCAGCATGTCTGGTGCCCAGACTCACAGGGTACAGCTAACCATGGCTGCTATTGTTCTTAGAAGTGGGATAGAATAACCAGAGACTGAACAGACTGCCCAGTGGGTGTTTCCCTAGTGTTAAAACTCTTTCACACATGAACATCAGGTAAAGAATGAAACTCTTGTGTGCAAGTCTTTGCGTTTTCTCCATCAGCCACGTCTACACCTTTCACAGATATGTGTAGCAAAAGTAATTTACATGACACACACTGCACATGAAACAAGCATTATGATGTCACAAGTTTTTGGGAATTTACATGATGTACATACTTTGTTTTTACAGGTACCCTGCTATTCCTATGGACAGAAGCTCTCAAAACTCGCTATATTAAGAATTGCATGCAACTATATACTGGCCCTGGCTCAACTTGCAAATCTGGACTATACCCCAGACCACAGCAACATGAGCTTCAGAGAGTGTGTTGAACAGTGCACCAGAACCTTGCAGGCTGAAGGACGCTCCAAGAAAAGAAAGGTAAAGAAATCTGACAAAACTTATCATGTTTTTACTAAAAGTTAAGAAGTTTTTGTGGAACATGACACAGCATACATATAGTAACATTTTGTTCCTTATCATACATGGTAACTTTATTCCAATGAAGAGTGGTTATCAAATCTAAAAAACACCTTTATATGGAAGATTTATAGTAGATTACACATTGTAACTTTTTGAGCATTTTTTTTAAAGCCTAATCATGTTACTTGAATACTTAATGCCATAATTTTACATTTCCTTGATTCCCTTGGAAACTCAGGGTAGAATTGATTTGCATGGATGCCTGCAGCCACCATACATCTAACAACTCATTTTGGGTTATACTGCACATAGACAATAGTTAAAAAGGACCAACAAAAATCAGCTGATTATTACATACCCTTTGTTGTACCATTTGACTTTAACAACTTGATTTGTTTGCATCCTAGAAGGTGCTGGTCAAGTGTCACTTAAGCAATGTAAAGCCTTCACATGTCTGAGCGGACAAGCTGGATATATGACTCTGAGTCATAAATGTGCCATTGATGTTAATGTGAAGTTAACTAAATCAAACTATACATACAAAAAACCCAACATTTGATTTAACAAGACCCCACCACAATGTAATGCATTCATCTGTGTCATACTATAAGACTGTGAGATGTTTATAATCATGGAATCTTGGGACACACCCTTGGAACAGTTACTTACAAGGCTGTATCCTTAAGTCAATAAAGTTATCTCACATATAGTGGTAACTATCAAAACTGCCAAAAAGCTAATATCTGGCTGGATAATGGTTAGACCTGTTGCATGATCTCTGCATAAATAAGAATGTTTTTAGCCTAAAAATTTGGAGAGTGTCAGAATCTCGAACTGAAGTAGAAAATGTATTCCATAGCTAGGGACTGTTGTATGAGAGAGCTTTTCCCGCTACTGTTACTTTTTTCATTGTAGGAACTGAAAGAAGTCCTACGCTGTGTGTAGACAAGCTGGATTGTAAGATTCTAATAGTTCACTCAGATAATGTGGGGCCAGACCGTGTAGAGCTTTATATGTTACAATAATTATTTTATAATCAATGCGGAATTTAACTGGTAACCATTGGAGATGACAGAACAGGACTCATATGATCACATTTTCTAGTTCTAGTTAGCACTCGAGCTGCTGCATTCTGCACTAGTTGATGTTACTGAACAGCCATCTAGATTCTAGGATAGAAGTAGCCAGCCTGTCTTTCACAGTCTTGAGTACAACTAGTAAAACCTCAGTTTAATTTAAAAGTTAATTAAAAGACATCCAATTTTTAATTTCCTCAACAATTCTCAATTTTACTGATTATAAAGTGTCATTTGGATCAGCTGATATGTACAGCTGTGTATCATCTGCATTTCAGTGGAAACTTACCCTGTATTAACAACATATGTGTATACACAAACTGGTCACAAAAAATAGGGGATATTATAAAAGGACTCCATGATGAAGAATCCCATGGCGTATTCCTCAGAGTATTATTAAAAGAGGAAAGTGTATAGCACCGCTAACTACAAAGTGGCCACACTGAGTCTCATTTGCAGTTCAGTTCTATGTATGCAAACTGGTAGAGACTTACACCTGTATTCAAAGCAAAAGGTGGCTTAGATTAACTCTTCATACCATGTTATTTAATTTATTATTTAAATTCTTCAGAAGTATTTATTTTTCCTCTAAAATGTGGAAATAAAGCTGGAAACGAATATAAATATAAATCACTGGTTAAATTACTACGTTAACAAGATGAGATTAACCTCAAATACATTTGACTCATATTTCGGAATTGTCAATTGTAATTGTGTGTGTGTATATATGTATATAT
>JAUZST010010768.1:0-12247 GCA_034779995.1 Parotocinclus haroldoi | reverse complement strand
ACACATATATACACCCACACACAAAAACACACTCACACACACTATATATATACACACACACACACACACGTATACCTAATGTGACTTGTCCTTATATTAGAACAATAGCAGGGATCTTCATCTAGATACCACCCAAAGAAGCTTGATCAGGAATGGACATTTTGAAAGGCTAACAGCCGACGAGTAATGGATGATGCAGGTTTTAAACGTTTAACGTTTAGGGTCCAATTATCAATAATATGTTATGTGTGGCAATTATACCACTGCTAAAACAGCTCCAACGCTGGTCTAAGACTTTTGCACAGTACCGCAGATCACTCTGTCACTCTAGTGAAGTTCATCACTATTACAGATTGTCTAATTCCTGAACGAAGGCAAACCACAATTCGAGTTCCAACATTAATGCAGTTCTTACTTTCCCTGGTCGGGGGTTCTCTGGAGCATGAAGGAAATCTTCAGCAGTGTGTCGTGGTCCCTTAACTGCGACAAAACTTCCAGCAACAGCACGATAGATCTGTTCATATGAGACGCAAAACTGCCGGGGCGATCGATTTCGTCTACTGGAATACGCCAGATGCCCTGTAGATGCAGCAAGAGAGACGAGAGCTCGGTTACGAATAGTGGTGAAAAAATATGATTGGCATCAGAATGATCGCCGTCATCAATTAGGCAAAAAGAAAACAGCCGCCTGTCTAAAAGGAGTAAGACATCAGTAGTCACCCGAAACACAGGATTACTGGGATGGGGTGTCAGAAAAGAAGCATAAAAGGGACAGTGGGAGAGAGAGAATAAGAGATGTGAAGTAGGAAAGAAGAGCGTAGGCATAATATTTTTGTTGTAAGGCCATCTGTTCCTGGTTGGGCAGAATGGGCTTTTGATGTGTTGGGTTCTGGCCATGGAGAGAGAAAAAGTGCCAGCACTCTGCCCACACTGATTTTTTTTCCCCATCTCCCTCTCTGCCTTCACCTACCCATCCTTCCTGTACGCTTCTCTGTACCTTGTTATCTCTTTCTCATTATCTCAGTCCATTCTCGCCTCCTTCCTGCTTTGCTCTGTGCCATCATGAATGCCTTCTTATCGGTGTATTTGGTAAGGTAATAAAGGATGTGGTCAGTAGTTTCAAAAACTTGGAACTCTAGCCTTTAATGGAGTGAAACACTATGGACGGACAATAAATGTCAATATCAAATGTCTCAATGGAGCTGTACTAGGGCTGGCTCGATACCATTTTTTTTATGCCCAATACCAATATTGATACCAGAGCGAAACGCTGCTACAGCCTCTTGTAACACTGCCGCTGCATATGTTGCAGTCGGCTGTTTTACTTTTATCCTCCTTGAGCTTCAGGTAACTCACAGCTGACATGATGAGCACGCTGCTAGCTAACAGTTTTAACTCGAGTTCCAGCTACTGCTCACATGACACATCACTGTTCACTGCGTGTCGTCCAAACTGTAGTAAAGATATCGGATGAAACTATTTTTTCTCTCATCCAATCTCCAATCCAGTGATTTTGCCACATATCGCATATATAAACGCAAGGCATGACAAAATGAAAATATCAGCACAGAAACCCATTCTGCTAGTACACCAAAAAATGTACAGTAGAATTAAGCGAACAAATACTACAATATTACTCAGTGCTGCCCTCTATAGTTAGAAACTGCGTCTCAGTGAATGCATTTCCTCCTCTCCTGTATTTACATTTACATTATGGCATTTAGCAGACGCCCTTATCCAGAGCGACTTACAATTAATACAGTCTTATAGTTCAAGAAATTGTGGGTTAAGGGCCTTGCTCAGGGACCCAACTGTGCCAGAGGTGGGATTTGAACCCTGGACCTTCTGGTCCATAGGCCAGTACATTAACCACTAGGCTACCATAGTCTCAGCACAAAAGCTGACCAATATTCAGTCATCCTTCTGTAATCAATTCAAGGTATAGCAATCAGTTGCTTATTGAGAATGAGATAGGGACATTACTGACTACAAATTGTCCGACAACCTCCTCGTTGGATCTCTTACCACCATTCACACAGTGCTGACATTTATAGTCTATATACACTCATTGACAAAAAAAGGAACGCACCAAGGAGTTGTAATTGAAGTACACTTTATATGCGTGAATGTGTTAATGGTATATGTAAGTGATTACGATATTAGAGTGAAATTATTACTTTATTTGGAAAAACTGTACAATAGAAATGAGTCCTAGTACTCTGTTGTCCACCTCTAGCCTGGGTACAAGATGTTGTTCATGGAGGCATAAAGATGCAATATGGAATCATGTGGCACATTTGCCCACAGATATTGCAACTTGTCTCGTAGAACCTGCAAACTCGTATCTTGCCGAAGCTGGAATCCCAGTTGGTCCCAAAAATGCTTGATTAGTGACAGGTGACTGGTGACAGGGCAGGCCAAGGAATTGCTGCAATCTGACAGAAACATTCCTGGGAAAATCTTGCTCTGTGTGGGTGAGCATTATCCTGTGGAAAATTCCTCTTAAATGTACTGCCATGAAAGGCAACACGTGGCCTTAGGATGTTCTGCACATAATGCTGAGTTGTTAGTGTCCCTCGTATCATACTGGGGTGATCAGCTGTAATATGTGATGGCTCCCCAGATGATTACATTATGAGTAGGAGCAGTGTGCCAATCAATAACAAAGGCAGGATTGAAGTGCTCACCATGAGGCATCCAGACTCAAACCCGACCACTGACCGATCCCAAATAGAAGCTGCATTCGTCCCCAAAGATGATTCAGTTCCAGTCTGTAGCAGTCCAGGTTTCCCATTCACGACACCGCTGTAAACAAAGTTGACAGTGAAGAGAGCCACAGAATACTGCATCCCACTGTACAGAAATTGCTCTTCTTTGAGTAACTTCATAGGCGAAGGTAAACACCATGACTTCAGTACTTATTCTTCTGGTCTGCTGTGTTTACCGCTGTGAATCATCAGATTCTCATCTCTGGGGCATGGGGACATGCATTTTCCTGGTCCTTCCCATACCTACAATATAGATCCAACCACAAAACACAGCGAGGTTTACTTTCATCCCATCATAGGATTACTACAGGAGCTCCTCAGGGTGCAGTTTATGGTCCATTGTTGGTCTCCGTGCACAGTCCTTTAATTTCTGGGCTCAATGATTAAAACCCATGGCTGCTAATAATAATAATAATAATAATCATATGTTATACACAGCGAGCCAATGCAGATGAAACTCAACTCTTTTGCATTTCAATCTGGCTGCCCGATGATTTCTAATATCTTTTCCTGGAAGGGAAAACTGATATACCTCCTGCCAAAGAATTCCTTAACACCAAATCTCTCAATCAGTATAGATGGTGTGACTGTCAGTCCAGCCCACACAGCACACAAATATTCATGTGATTTTGGTCTACAGTTTTTTTTTTCACCATATCACACACCACATCTTGCAGATTTCATTGCCCAACATAAGAGGAATATGTCTCTTTTCTGACTAGAGAAGCTGCTCAGATCCTCATACATGTGATTACCGCACATTCTGCTTCTTGGTCTGAATTCATGTTTATTTTAGTCAGAATTCATGTTGGTCAGAATGCAGCCTGTCATATTCACAACTACCATAGTTTTGTATGTCACTTCTATAGTGAGTTCACTTTCTGTTGCAGCCAGGATCAAATTTACAACTCTAGTCCTATCTTAAGCTTGGTTTTAAGCTTGGTCTTTACATTTACAGCATTTAGCAGGCGCTCTTATCCAGAGTGACTTACAACTGAGAGTGTCATACAATTCAAGTTCAATGGTGGGTTAAGGGTCTTAAGGATCCAACTGTGACAGCTTGGCAGAGGTGGGATTTGAACCCTGGACCATCAGGTCTATCAGGTTCGGAGTCCAAGAGTTTCTCACAACAGTCAAAGTGGCCTCTATGTCTCTCTTCTATCCTGAGACTTACTTACATTTACATGATTTACATTTACTCTCCTCATCAAACATTACCAAGGATCATGTCTCTTCTATCCTTCACACTTCTTTTGTACCTGGTCTTAATATCCTCAAGCTCTTGGTATTTGGCATTATATTTGACCTTTGATTCAAACTGAGAACTTGCTTATATCGAGTATATCCATCATGGCATGGCATCTTCAGCTGCACCTATGTAAGCCACTTTGGATAAGACTAAATTACTAAATGTTCATGTGACTGTAGGGGCAAGGCACATTGCAACACTCTGACACATCACAACATGATGGTGTTGGCAACTGTGGCAAGTTGTCCTATTCAACCCAGTTTTATAAACTTGCCATTTATAATACCTTGCTACATGATTTTTTTATGAACACAGCAACACCCGTCCAATAGCTGAAAAGCTCAGACTTGTTGTGAGAAACCCTTTTGACAAGAGCGATATGAAACCTATAAATTATAAACATGAATAGACTGTCCTGCCAGTATAAACACACGTGAGGCTATTAATATAACTTTTAATTTTCTCACTGGAAATTTTGGCAAACACATTTTGACAGCATGTGATACGCTGCTGACTCAACTTAATTTGTGATTTCAATATGTAGTTTACCACTACCTATGTTTCTCATCCTTATAAGATATGTATTGTAGGCTGCACTATGTATTCTTTTTTTTTCATGCCTGCAAAAATGTGGATTCTTTCGTTCTTGTATTAAATCTACCTTGCTGACACACTTTTCTATATAGCTGCTGTAAATTTGGGGTGATTTTGGTGACACAGAGCAGAAAGGATTCCCAACCTGTTTGCTTTGCTCACTGCCATTTCCTAATTTCCACTATGAAGCTAGTTCTCACGTAAACTGAACAACCTTGTCAATGTTTGTGCTTGTGTAAAATTTTATTGTCTGACATCTTCGAAGCAGATATGAGATAATGACCAGTCTCTTGCAAGCACACATTGCCTGCACATGAGACACTTGGCCCATTTTAGATAGTACATGATACATGTATTCGTGCTTAGTTAATACATCCTCTTGCTCAGCACCTCTCAACCTGTGACTTAATCTTATTTCTGTTATGACCAGTTTTACCATTTATAATGGTATAGTATAGCTGTGATTTAGCCATTTAGGCATTATGGATATATAAAAGCTTTCAACTTGCTGTGTAAAACATATTATTATTGTTATTTATATTTGCTATACATTTATTCATTCATTCATTCAGCATCTTCCGCTTAATCCACATGGGGTCGCAGGCCAGAAGGTGCCCATCTTACAACATTGGGCGCAAGGGAAGGAACATCCCTAGACAATCCATCGTCGGGTGCACACACACACACACACACACACACACACACACACACACAGGCGCACACACACACACACACACACACAGGCACACACACACACAGTCATGCACACAGTCACACACTAAGGGCCACTAAGAGACACCAATTAACCTAACATGCATGTCTTTGGACTGTGGAAGGAAACCCGTACCCGGGGTACGGTACATGCAGACACGGGGAGGACATGCAGACTCCACACAAAAAGGACCCAGGCTGCTCCATCCTGGGATTGAACCCGGGCCCTACTTGCTGTAAGGCAGCGATGCTACCCACCGAACCTCCGTGCTGCCCAATTTGCAATACATTTTTAGATAATTTTTGTTGTTATAGTTTTTATTTGACAGCAAATCTAATTTGGATTTACAACATCATATATCCATATATTGCAATGGTATATTAACACATTTAATACTATTAAGAAATAAATAAATAAATAATCATTGTTTTTCTGACATTTTATGTCCTATTTTAACAAAATTAATGAATGATTTTTTTTTTTTTAATTTGTGCTGTATGATTTCATAAAAATGCAAAATGCAAACTTTAGACGGTCAAAATGGCCACGGTGGTGCATTCTAGTGTTAACAGAAATCTAAAACACTGACAACTGGTTTGTGATGGGCTATTTCTGTTCAAATGTTATATCTGAAAGCTAAAGGTGTTTCTGGCTAATGGAACAAGGTCACTCTCCCGCCAGCCTATTAGCCACAATATGGACTGATGCTGTGGCTGTAGGTAAGCCCAATAGAACAATTAATTTAGCACCTGTAGTGTTGTCATGCTCTGCATCTTGTCAGAAGCTACTACAACAGTTTTACATGTGAGATGCTGTATGAAAGCCTAGCTGTGAAGCTTACCTGTGGTTTTTGCATAACTGTGTGATTAGAACACTATCACTAATGTAATGTAATGTACTTTACACCAACAATTAACATATGTTTTAATTTTTAATTCTGCTTAAAAGTTTTATAGTAATGAGATATATGTATAAACATTAAAAGAACCTTTGTTTATAAAGTTATTTAAATGTAAGTTCACCAGACAAAAAAATCGTCACGTGTGACTGAACTGCACCTTATAGCATGTAATAGCTTGTACCGTCACAAGAACAAATAACAGCTGTGATTCAGTTTGGCATGGACAGGACAAGTTTCTGGATGTAGGCGACATCAGTGTTCAGCCAGTCTTGCATGAGTTCCAGGTATTCCCATGCGGGGATTTTACAGGCCGGTCCTGATGAGTGACTGCTCCTAAATATACATCTTGCCAATCAGGCCTTGTAAGAGTGAGATTTGTCATCGTGGAATACAAGGTTAGGAATGTTATGTTCCTCTTTAAGATAATGAGCAAACAGCTAAATTGTCCAGCAGCTCAGTGCAGGCATTCAAATTTCCCATCACCGCTAACAAAGAAGCCATCTATTCATCCATTATATTCCGCTTATTCCACACATGCAGGTCTTTAGACTGTGGGAGGAAAGTGGAGTACCCAGAGTTAACACAGACAATGAGGACACGCAGACTCAACACAGAAAGGACACGGGTTGCTCCGTCCTGGGATTGCACCCGGAACCTTCTTGCTGTGGGGAAGCGATGCTACCCACCGAGCTACCACGCTGCCACAAAGAAGAAGCCATTTTAAAGTAATTAAAACACCCCCAGGACATCACCAAACTCCCTCCACCTTGAATCAAAGCTTGTATGCAGTCCTCATTGAAGGCTTCCTAAGGTCGTTAATGAACACAATACCCCGAATCATTTACATGCAGACATAAATGAGATTCATCTGACCAGATAACACATTTTCAGCCAGGAACAGTCCACTTTGTCATTTTGCCCACTGTATCCAGGCAACCTTGTGAGCAGTAGTGAGCAAAGGCCTCTTGCATGTTACTCCGCTCTAAATGTTCATGGTCTGCAGTTCCCTGTGAAGTGTTCTTTCAGAAATAGTTTGGGAAGGACTGCATTTAATGTGCAATTCTTGCCGTTTTTTTTTTTTTTTTTTTCACAAGCCGGTTTCCTCTTTCTCTGTGTGTGTGTGTGTGTGTGTGTATATGTATATATGTGTATATATATATATATATATATATATATATACACACACACACTTTTCCCCCAGGGCAACTTCCAGCTCAAGAAGTGTTATAGAAGGAGATCATACCAAAAAGCTCTATTTTGGTCTTATCTGACCACATGACCTTCTCCCATGGCACCTGTGGATCATCCAGATGGTCTTTGGCGAACTTTAAACAGGCCTGAACATTTGCTGGTGTGAGCAGGGGGATGTTGCGTGCCATTCAGGATTTTAATCCATGATGGCGTAGTATGTTACTTTGAGACTGTGGTTCCAGTTCTCTTCAGGTCATTGACCAGGTCCTACCATGTAGTTCTGGGCTGATTCTGTCCTTTTTTTTTAAATCGACCTTACCCTACGAGATTAGACCTTGCATGGAGCCCCAGATTGAGAAGGATTGGCAGTCATTTTGTGTCGCTTCCATTTTCTCATAATTGCAATAACAGCTGTTGCCTTCTCCCCAAGCTGCCTATTGCCCTGTAGCCCATCCCAACCTTGGTCAGGTCTACAATTTTGTCCCTGATGTTCTAAGACAGTTCTTTGGTCTCGGGCTTGGGGGAGAGGTTGGTGTGTGATTGATTGTGCTTGTGGACAGGTGTCTTTTATACAGGTAACGAGTTCAAATAGGCACAATTAATACAGGTAATGAGTGCTGAATAAAAGAGCTTCTTAAAGAAAAACTATCAGGTCTGTATGAGATAGAGTATGAGTTATTTAAAGATCATTAGTATGATTTTAGGGTTTTTTTAGATTCTGTCTTTCACAGTTGAAGTGTACCTATGATAAAACCTGATATGATATGACCTCTCCATTCTTTGTAGGTGGGAAAACTTGCAAAATCGGCCGTGTATCAAATACTTATTTTCCCCACTGCATATTGTAATTTATGAGCACTGCACATTTGTATTTGTCCCACTGGAACAGTCTTGTAATATATTTTTATGTATATATATTTGTGTTAATTTAACGTTGCTTTCAGCATCAGTGGCTATTTACAATAGATGTAGGGTTACATTGATACACAAAACTGGTCATAAATACTCTGATCAGTTAAGCTCAATCAATTAACCTAATGCATGTCGATCGAACCAGGGACACTGGAGCCAGTCTTATGTCCAAAGCGTGTATTAGAGGTTGTATTTTTTCAGGAATCCCACGGGTCATAGAATTCCTGCGGGATGGGATTCCCCTTAACTATTACTCACATGATTGGGACGGTACAGGATAAAAAAAGTTAACAGGAGCACACGGGAACAGGAACCAATAAATAAGACAAAAGATAACCATAGAATAGGTACCGCCATTTTGTCGTTTTTTTTCTTTTAAGAGACCTACAGTAACGCAATTCGAAACAACTACATAGCGCAGAAGCCAGCGTCGCTTCTGGCCACAGAACAGCAGCAATGGAGGGAATAAACACAAGGGCTGCGTCTGAAATCGCATACTTTGTATTCGGGGACACTACATGCTCGCCCTTACTGCTTTTGCATACTGTATAGTATGGAAGTATGTGATTTCAGACGCAGCCAAGCTCAGAAACTGGTGTCGTAAAAATGTATTTGCAGTCAGAAGTAACAACTCATCTATAAAGCTTCATATGCCCTTTTTTCTTTAGGCAAATTAATGCCTAATGTTTCAAGTAAATAATTGCTCAATAAATGAGTAAAATGCAACTTTATATTTGGGTTTATTCAACAGGGACTTAGCAGCTCCATAGGGAAAACTATAGGGACCACAGGCCATGAATTATTTATGTTTTGTGGCCTTTAGTGAAGGATTTTTTTTATTAAGGCATAAAATGTCTCCCTATATTACCACAAAAGAATGGGGATAAGATTACATTTAATTGTATTACCTAAAAACTAAAATAAGTAGGAAAAATGGGAGTGGTACAGGAGCGGGAGTCATTTTGAATGAGAGTGGGATGGGAGTGGGAATCATGTTACTAGGAGTGGGATAGGACAGGAATTTTTTTAAATTCTGACCCAAGACTGGGATGGGACAAGATTATTTTCTGTGGGAGTGGGATGGGACAGGAATGAAAATCCACTCCCGTGTCACCCTCTAGCGTGTATTACAAGCTCTGTGACATTTAAAATATCTGCACGGTTAAGTGAAGGCAGTTATATCACGTCTGCTCAGTTGTGCAGAACACAAATGCTTCTTCCCACCATATGTTTACTCAGGACATTTGGAGGGCTTCTTGCTGCTATTAACACCGTTTGTCTCGTTTAAAAGCAAGTAATGTAATTAAACACCACGTTAAAATATTAATGTTAGCTGCAAATTTTCATAGCTACACTTACCAATCTTTTTATTAGGTACACATTGTGGGTGGACATCAGTCCTTAATAATATGGTCATATTAGCTTTACACACACCAGGATATCAGTGTTATTGTACTAAAAGCTGTACTGTGCTTGTGCTTCAACTTTATTTAGATTACATATATCTGTCACAAATCTTTTGTTGGTTGTTAAGTTTATTGTGCATACAAATGGCTTAATCTGAGATTGGAAATATTTCTATCACTGTTATTTTCTGTCATTTTGTAAAATGCGTCTAGTGAATTTCACTGAATTGGGGTGAGGAGTATTCCTCTAAACCCAAATAACTTGTGAGCTGGTGAAACCAGTGGTTTTTAGACTGATTTTAGTCTGTGGCACAATGTGGCTTTCTCAATCTAAGCTCACAGTGATAGCTATATGCAATAGCTACAATAATAGGCACAATAAATTGTTTAAATTTGTTTCATAATCGGATTAACTTGGTTCTTTTTGTTCTTGTTATCTATCAGATCAAGGCAAATTTCTCCATGGTGAGTGGGATCTATTTGCTGTGTATGTTTTTGTTTCATAATATGAATTATTTTTTTCTACTACTAATTTAAATGTTATTAATAATTTGTTATTTATTTGAAACTTATTTTCCTATGATTTAATATACAGTTAGTATTTGTTTAATTAACAGGATGGTTCCCCTGTTGAGTCTTGGTTCCTCCCAAGGTTTCTTCCTACCATTTTAGGGAGTTTTTCCTTGCCACTGTCGCCCTAGGCTTGCTCAACTTGGGATTGGCCTTTTAGATAATGTAAAGCTGCTTTGAGACAATGCTACATTGTAAAAAGTGCTATATAAATAAAATTGAATTGAATTGTTTTGTTGCTCATATGCAGTCTAAAGTCACACTTCTACCTTCCAACTTAGTATCTATCTAATATCTTGTCTCTCGCAACCAGGTCTGATATATTTATTCATTATATTAATCCCTGTTTCTGTTCTCACTACAGTGCTAATAGACTAAACCCATTTCTGCTTATTCTTTCTTTTTAGATGAAGTTCCTTCTACTTCTAATCAAGCAGGTAAGATTGCTTGAGGTCATTTCAGTTATTTAACACACTCCCCTCTACATATTCACGCATGCATGCTGTTACACACTGTGAGAAATGATTAAACTGCAGTCGCCTGAAGGTTGTCTGCAACACTTGTCCCATATGTTTGCTGGCTGGGTTCAGTAATTATCCTCATACCTGAGAGTGATATGGTTTGTGAGTCCTTACAGTTTAAAAAACAGCTAATCACAGTAAGCCAAAAAAGATGTATAAACGATAATTTGAATAAATTCTCTGAAGCTTCTGTAAAAATTTGTTTTCAAGTGAAAAAGGAATATGTTCTATTCAGGCAGTATAACAGAAGGAAAAACACATACAGATCCAGATTATATCTGAACATATATTCTTCATATACTGAACATTATAGTGGGTTAGTAGCTTGGTTATTGTTATACTTTATACGGGAATATGAATCATCAGAGTGTAGATAGCGTAGTTTAACTGTAGTTATTTGTGCCCATTTCTGTGTTTAATAGCCGCTTACAAAGGTGGTTTTAAAATCTGCCTACAAGGCTGCACTTTCTTTGAGTTGTTGTTGCAGTTGATAAGGATTCTGGATTGTTAAACTGAAGAATGCAGACTATTCATGGCTTCTTTAACATTGCTATCGGCATCAGTGGCCATCGCAGCAACACACGCAAGGTCATATCCATACACAAGTTCATCTTAAGTGTGTGTGTGTGTGTGTGTGTGTGTGTGTGTGTGTGTGTGTGTGTGTGTGTGTGTGCATGCGTATATGTATATACTCATACACGTACTTACATAGTGTGGAGTCTGCATGTCCTTTGCGTGGGTTTACTCCGGGTACTCTGGTTTCCTCTCACAGTCCAAAGACATGCGTGTTAGATTAATTGATTACTCTAAATTGCCAGTGACTTATGTTTATATAAGTGCAATATAAACATTTATTATATATATATATATATATACACATGCAGCCCATGTCAATGCAAATGAGAATAATGAGGTTGAAGGAACTGCCCAAGGAGCTCAGAGATTGAATTGTGGCAGACACAAATCTGTTCAAGGTTACAAAAAAAATTCTGCAGCATTCAAGGTTCCTAAGAACACAGTGGCCTGAACTCTTCCTAGACCTAACCGTCCAGCCAAACTGAGCAATCGTGGGAGAAGAGCTTTGGTGAGAGAGAGATAAAGAAGAACCCAAAGATCACTGTGGCTGAGCTCCAGAGATGCAGTAGGGGGAAAGTTCCACAAAGTCAACTATCACTCTGCAGATCTCCACCAGTTGGAGCTTTATGGCAGAGTGACCCAACGAAAACCTCTCCTCAGTGCAAGACATGAAAGTACAAAAACACATGAAAGACTCCCAGACTATGAGAAATAGTCTGATGAAATGAAGATTGAACTTTTTGGTGTTAATTCTAAGCGGTACGTGTGGTTCACCTTCCAACAAGACAATGACCCTAAACACACAGCTAAAATAACAAAGGAGTGGCTTCAGAACAACTCTGTGACC
>JAUZST010010767.1:0-12248 GCA_034779995.1 Parotocinclus haroldoi | reverse complement strand
ATACACTTACGATAGGATGTATACCTTCATGAATGCCACTTGCAGATTGTTACAAATATGCAGTGTAACAGCTTACACACAAACATGAGTATCTTGCTCCAAAAAGTCACTAAACAAAACATGGAACAGTTTCTAGTCCAAATGTGAGCTAATGCGCGCATTGCTGGTGAGGTAGTTACTTATATATGTTGCTTTACAATAAGAAGATCCTGGGTTCAGTCTCAGGTGGAGTGGGTCATTTCTGTGTGACTCTGGCTCGACTAGTTTAGAATTAAATTTGTGAGACTAAAATAATTAACCACAAATAAATTTACCTCAGTTTTACTATTATAGTAGTTGAGGTAATAGACAGCTGCACCTCCTCACGGCCTGAGTTTGATCTCTGAGCTGGACTTGGATTGTGAATATTGCATATACTGGCACCTGCAATGGGCTGGCACCTCACTATCTCCTACAACCAGAGAATTGTAGAGTAGATTCCCCCACCAAAAAGTGCTGTGGTTAAGGTACTGGGATATTTGATTAGAACATTGAAGATTTATCTAGGCTCTGTGGCAAAGCTACTACGGGATCCTTGAGCGAGGCCTTTAAACCTTGATTGAACAGATTTGACCTTGATTTGATCCAGTTGTAAATCACACTGGATAAGGGAATCTACTACATTCTGTAAATGCAAGTAAGAAGCGGAAAACACTGTCACTTATACTAACAACAGCTGATGTTGTTGAACATTAATTCGATAGATCGACTTATCAATTTATTTCAAAATAATATTAAAAATTACGTTTTATAAAAGCATCCAGTCATTATAAATTGGTCAGGATGCTTTAGCAAGAGAGTTGAATTTGGATCCATTTGGGATGCACTTTAGATTAAAAACTAAAGATTAACACAAGTGGATCAGGCCATTTCATTTAGAGGTTGCTATTAATGAGTTTCATCATCTGATAAGCAAGACAGTAAATGAAGGCAGCAGCAAAACCGTCACATACTGTGTTCAGACAGTGCCCCCAAATTTAGAGCCAAAAATGTTGTCATAAACCTAGACTCAAGGACAAATGATAGCGCTTGCCTAATCTTTTGCAATGAGTTCCCTGAATCAGAGAACATTTACCAGCCATAATGCCAGCTTATAAATATGACACTTGTTCCCTGAAGGAATAAGTTAAAACCCATATGATACTGTTTCTATACACTTGCCACAGTTGATATAGTATAGTAAAATATGGTCGATTATCCATTATGTGGTACACAGTGAATTGATTTTCTATCTTCGATCTATAACAGTGTCATGCTGACCTATCAGCTGATTTGATATGGAATATGCACTGCCTTCCATTAGAGACCAACACAATTTGAGAAACATAGTACAGTGTTAACATGCAGTACTGCAAAAGTCTTAGGCCTCCACTACATTTATGTTGTAGCAATCTTTTAATGGCCATATATAATTATTTCTCAGTCTCTTTATTGGAATACAGCCGGAAAATTAAGGAAATATGTATGCATAACAAAAAGCCCCACACCATTTTCAGAATACAATGGCTTCTACAGACAAAAGTCAGTATTTAGTGTGACCTCTCTTGGCACTAAGCGCATCTTGAAGTTCTTTCTTAGATTTACACTTTCTTTTATTTATTTCTTTCCATACTGCCTCTATAATATTCATGTCTAGATTCTGTGGAGGCTGTATGTGTTTTATTAGCTGTTTTTCTCTCCAAATATGATTCTTACTGCATTAGTAGGGTGCTTGGGCTTGTTATTATGCTGAAAAACAAAATCATTCCCATCCAGGTGCTTTAAAGAAAGAATGGCATGGTGAAATACCATTTTCCACTGATCTCCATTCCAATCCTTTAGCTATTTTGGCCTTTTTTATATATAATGCAGGCCTAAATAAATATGACCTAAAACGTCATCAGGTTTTTACACAAATACTAAGAGTTAAGGAGAACACAATTAAACAGTGAGATAAAAATAAACATCATTATATTTAAAAAAATAGTACGTATCGGCGAGAGACAAAATATCAGCAGTTCGTCTGAAGGAGTCAATGGCATGACAGTCAGGTGTGAGTGTACACACTTGTATTTGATTTGTAATGGTCTATTGGAGTCTAATCTTAACAACCTACTTATGGAAGTGTATCATCGTAAGAGAAAAAGGCCTTCTGAAAATCTCAGACTGTAAAATGTCACAAATGTATTTAGTTAGTTTAATTATATAGTTTGGACTAGACAGATTGTGTTCACGTGGTCAACCAACAAAGATCAATTCAGTAAAAAGGCATGTAAGGTCATGAAGGAAGCTTACTTATAATCAACTAAAAGCCTCGCTCACATTGACTAATATTAATGTTCACAAGCCCACACAAGGAGAACACTGATTAACAATGGTGTGCTGCGAAGGGACACAAGGGGAAAGCCATCACTCTCCAAAAAGTCCATTACTTGCCACCTTATGGCACAGAGACAATCCAGAAGGGTCATTCCTCCTTATGAACATATTAGCCATAGTAGCATGTGTTTTGCATGTTTTGCAGCATCTGGACCAGGACAATTTGCCGGTGTGGATGGAACAATGAATGGAACAATGAATTCTGAATTAAACTTAATCAGGACATCTGTCCATGAACAGAATCTCAAGGGAAAATGGGTCATGCAGCAAGACAATGACCATAAGCATACACATTATTGTACTAAAAATAGTTTAAGTCGAGATCTGACCTTTAACCAGTAGAGATGATGTGAAAGAACTTCATGGGGGGAAACCCAGCAAATGCTGAAGATGCTACGTGTAGATGAATTTGCAGGAATGTTTAGCCATGTGCAGGACTGATTAACAGTTACAGAAATGTTCAGGTGCAGTTATTGCTGAAAAAGGTGGTCTCTTTACTCTTTGACCAGTTTTAATATTTTTGTCTTGTGTTTAATTTGGTTCTCTTTCTGTACCTTTAGGATGTTTTAGTTCATAGTTATGTGAAATAATAGTACATTCACAGGAACCTCAAACCTTCAATCGCCACTATATATGTCAGTATTAATACTGTAGAATTTTGATTAGTAATTCTGAGCTCACAGGTTAATTACTCTTTTGGCCCACTGTGTTATATGCTTCAATTACGACACACTGTCAGCTCACGACTGTACACCGTGATCAGCTTTGCATCATCTATGAGGCACAGCTGAGCGGTGTGGACATGGAAGTGCTGACTTGCATCAGTCTGCGTGTTTGATGCAATCAACAGACCGTGCATGAGCAAGAGGTCTGTGCAAACATTTAAATATGATTTCCCAATATTAACCCTTGATATCCAAGTTCTGGTTGATTTCTCATATCTGCTTGCTGTTTACATTATGCGGCTTGCCATTTTTCAAAGATTGACCAGTTATACAAATTGTCCATATCCAGACTTATCGATCTATGAACAATAAGTACATTTTTCAGTCTATGAGAAAGGTAAAATGTGGTGTTAGGCTTAATGCTTAAGGCTTAAAGGCTTAAGGACTGTGGTAGCCAAGCAGTTTTGGACCTCATGGTCCAGGGTTTAAATCCCACCTCTGCCAAAGCTGCCACCATTGGGCCCTTAAGCAAGGCCCCTTAACCCACCATTGCTTGAATTGTAAGACTGTCTGAGTTGTAAGTTGCTCTGGAAAAGGGCGTCTGCTAAATACCGTAAATGTAAGAAATAACCACTGTGTGCCACTGGAGACATTATTTATTATTATATAGACTGGAGTTTACTTAAAGATAAGTTGTACAGGAATATTCTATCCAGATATCAGGCCATGAAAGTATGGTTCAGATTCAATTATGATTTACCATGTCTACTTGCTTATCAAATCCGATTGACATGACTGGACATTGTGATGATCTTGTGTTGGTTTGCTCTTACTATGTTATAGATGGTTGTGTTGTGTCAGCCAGAGCTGCACAGGACCAGAGTTCTCCACGTGGATCACCAGTAGGAGTTCAGGGCTTGAAAGTACCGGTCCAGGAAAGGAAGAAACTAATGAGGACTACATCGGGACCTGTGAAAAAGATACAACCTGTCCCTAAAGCAATAAAAGTTCGAAATTACAATATTAAAAACTGAATGCGCTGTCGTATAAACTACAACCTTTTAAAATGAATATTTAACCCATTTGACTGATTCCTTACAGATTATTCAGTTGTATAGCCAAATATCAGTACGTTCCTTGTTTTGCATGCCTTTTGACTTTTTGAAAATATGTAAAATCCGTAGCTCTACACGAGAGTTCCTTTAAAACTGTGAGCGGCTGTAAACATTGCAAACACTGATCACCTGTATTGCATTAACTCTTGGTTGAGTGAAATGATATTGATATACAGATAACACTTACAACAGGTTTTCAGATGAGACCTTATTTTTGTACAGATTTAGATTGTGTGAAATCAAGTTTCAGAAACTAATAAAATATTTTATGCTCCATCTGTCTAGTGTAGCTGCATTTTATCCCGAACAGTGTTGACTCGGTAATTAAGGCTGTAATTGTGAATTATGAATTCACAATTATAATTATTCTAAAGGAAACTGCCAAAACTTCTGTCTCAAAACTGAATCTCAAGAGAAAGTGGGTCATGCAGCAAGACAACAGCCCTAAGCACACCTGACAATGGATTGTGGTGACTTAGCAATTAAGGTACTGGACAATAGGCAAGAAAGTTCATATCTCCCCAAGCTGTTACTGTTTGATCTTTGAGCAAAAACTCTTCCTGCACAATTGCTTGGGTTGTAAATTTGTAGCAGTTGTAAGTCACTCTGGATAAGGATCTCTGCTAAAGGACTAAATGTAAATAGAACCAATTCAACCAATAAAATACATTTAATATTTTGGAATGGCTTAGTCAAAGTCCTTACCATAATCTAATAGACATTTTGCTTGAGTTTATATGTCAGCACTAATAGCCTTTGTTTCGATTACAGAAAGATGTGTTGCTTCCATATTTTAGGAGAAAATGTATGTTTTTGTGTTGATATCAATTACGCTACTCACAAAAATTAGAAGATATTTAATTATGGAAAGTTTTTGAACTGTTTTGTGCATATCGAAATGTCCCCAAATTTTTGTGAGCAGTATACAATACTCTCAAAACGATTAATACAATATTGAAAATTTGATTGAGTCAGTAACATAATGTTTATAATTGATTCAGGTGAAATGGTTCCCAGAGGCTACTTTTAGAAAGTATACATCTTAGTGAGACATTGTTGCTGCTAGGCATGCCTCTATGATGCATTCAAAGATATTTTCCCTAGCTGACCGGTTTGGAGCTGCAACATCTTTGGGTGAATTTGCCACAGAATACCATACGGAACTTGTTTGCCTCCAGTGCCTGAACATATCTCATCTTGTGTCCAGGCTAGAAGCAGCCTTACAGTGTACTTGAGCCCGCTTTCAATTTTACAGTTGTTCCTGTACGTTTATACTTTCACTCTAATATTGTAATCACTTACATCATCATTACATTCATACATATAAGTTTAATTCAATTTCATCAATGTCTAGGAATGTACTTAGTATTTACATAGATACAAAGAAAGACGTATTTATTAATTGTTTGTCATAAATACTGAATCAACTGGAATTTACTGAGAGCTGGACCTAGCAGGCAGCACACAATGCAATACTGAAACCAACATTCGGCGGTGCTATTCCATCATATGGTGTGTATTCAAACACTGACTCACAGTAGAACGTATTTAGAGTCAACTTAACACAAGTCTGTGGAATGCTGGAGGAAACCGGAGTACGCAGTGTAAACGTAGGGAAAACATGCAAACTCCACATAGACGCAATCCATGCCAAGGATCTCTGGAACTGGCACCCTAAAATTTGATTTGATATTTCTTATTCACGGTATTTTATGACATGGTAAACTACAGTAGAAGAATGACTCAGAAATTAAATACTTCAAACATCTGTGGAATTGCTTTCTCTACATCACAGGCATACTTTGCGGTGCTTTCAGTTTCTTTAGCCACCTTTTTACTCATACTGAGGATTTGGAAAAGCTTTATACCTACTTATTCATACAGTTATGTCACAATTAGTCATAGTCTTATCAATAATCACATTCGTTATATTCGTTTATTTCCATGCTTGCTTAATACACTTTACACTTTATGTGTCGACATTTTTGGTCTTTGGAAAGCAAAGATGCTTAGAACTTTCAAATTGTTGTAACGTTGTGCAGTTTCTTATTATTGTCTCCTCGCTGTTACAATATGAGGAATGGAGTCCCGTGTAGTTTTATGCAGTTCTATATTTTGTAAAACAAAGATGACCTCGGGTAACCCTGATCCAAGCCACGCCCACTCGAAAGGACCTTCTGTACCGTCTGAGGGAAAAACCACTCCCATCGAGTCGTCATCACCTCACCCGATGCCATAGCAACACCCCTACGTTCACTCTGATTGGTTGCTTTGTGTACGCGTTAACGTGCTCATTCATTCGAGTGTGTAAGGTGTTTCGTGCCAAATACCGGTTTGAAATATACAGTGCTGTATTAAATAAACCAAGATTAGGCCATATATAATTTTTCCTCAGGTTCTTTATTAGAGAGTACAACCAGTAAATATAGGACCTTTATATGCAGCATTAAATATATTGATCACTTAAATATATATCACTTTTTCGTCACATTAAATACCAACTTTTGCTTGCAGAAATAGTGAACGTGTTTTCTTTTCATTTTGTGCACATATTTCCTGTATTTTTTTAATCCAAATAAAGAGACAGAGAAACAATTATATATGGTCCTTCTACCATGATTAACACAACAAATCTAACGGTGGCCTAAGACTTTTGCATGGTACTCTATATAACAATTAAACATTACTCACACACTTTTTTTATACATCTGCTTCGACTATGCGATGCAACAGCTGGCTTGGATGTTTTGGCACGCCACTTATCAATAACCTGTCTATACCCGATAAGCCTAATGTAATAATTCTGGCTCTGAATCAGAAAAGCAATAAACCATGTGTAAGCATATGAACCTGCTTATGGAGTTGCGCGTTCCCGTTCACTGATGAACTTAAGTAACCTAGATCTGGAGGCGGGAATTAATCTTAGGAAATAGACTCAGCGATTGGCTGTTGGAGTTCTGCCTCTTTTATCATTGGACAATACCACAGAGGCAACTGTCAGCCCATGTGGCGTGGCTGTATAGCATGGGAAACATTTAAATGAAACAGCCGTCTGAGTGGGGCATCAGAAAGCACGGAGTTTGAATTTTAGGGTAGGGCAGGGACGGGCAATCAAAGGGTCTATTCGAGCATATCCACCTGGCTGCAGCAGACGCGCAGAGATAAGGCGATCCGGAGTGTAATACAGATCAGCTCGGGTATCTTCTGACGTTGGATGTGCATCATCCTGTTGTATCTCCTAAGCCCAATTACTTCGTCATTACTGGTAAGTAATTACGGATGTTTTTTTGTCATTTATCTTTATTATTAGGTTGTTGTCGTTGCGATAAGGATAAGGGGAAATAAAACCAGGTATTTAAATGCAGCTTATCTAGTGCAACCAACTCCCAGCTGAACGTATCGGTAAATTATTTATGCAACGGATAAAGCTAAATAAAACATTTACGTAAGTAATTTCGTATCAGACAAATCACTAATTTTATGACTTATTAGGGCTTTGATCAATTTTGTGATATCTCATAGGCCTCTCATGTAGCTGTAACGTAGGCTGTCGTATTTCAGGTAGCATAGGTAAGCGGTCCCAATTGTCATCCCACAGGCTGAATCCCAAAATCTCTCCTCCGTGTGATATAGTGCGAATCTTATGCCGAATCCCATATTACTGATGTAATGCACTTTTATCGGAAGACGAGGGCATTTTGGTGCAACCATGATGGAGGCTAAACTGACGTAGCTAATTCCTCTTTCTGAGCTATTAAAATATAAGCACGTCTATGTATTGGGTTGTAACATATATAAAAGTGTTCGTTATAATAATGCCATTGTTCATATCGCCTAACGTCTCCTGTAGATTTGTTTAAACGTTTTGACGGGTCGACCAAGGCTTGTGAAGCAGATTAGCACGTGTTGTTTGGACACTGGTATGCTGGACATGAAATGCCTTTTATTAATGTGTTGGTCACCAGCATAGGATGCTGATGTGGTGGCTTGTTGGGCAGAAGGCTCAACCAGATGAGCAAAACCGAGTTTTGATCATTTTGCAAATCATGCTGGTGTTTTTGTTTCTAAAATTTCATGTATCATCATATTTCTGTACATGGATCCTCCCAGGTAAAGACCAACACGATGTTTCTGCAAGTCCTAGTTGCTGCCAGGTAGGACCGGTCTGGTTCCTGGTCTGGGGAGTCGGCAGCACCTCCTATTGGTTCTAGTGGCGACCAGTATACCAGTTTCAAAAACGCATCTGGTCAGCATACTTTATAGCAAGGTGCTTCATAATGGGGAGCAGAGTAGATGGAAGAAATGTGTAGTTCTTTAAGGTGTAGATTAGGGCAAGTTGTTTAGGGATGAAAAGTAAAGCAAGATGCTCGTGGATGGAGAATATAGCAAGGTTCTTCAAATTGAGGTGGTGGCATTGCTTGAGGATGGGAAGCTAAGCAACGTGCCTTAAGAGGGCGTCTAGAGCAAGGCACTTCAGGTTGGAGAGTAGAGCGTGAACGAGGTGCTATGGGATGTAGTGCTTAGCAGTGTGAGAAGATGTGCTTTAGGTTGGGAAGTAGAGAGAGCAAGGTGTTTCAGAATGTGGAGGAGAGCGAGCGGCACTTCATGATGTTAAGGTGCTTTAGGATGGTAGAGTGAGATTTTTTAAAATGGAAAGCAGACCAAGGTGCCTTAGCTTGGGGCTAAATTAAGGGCTGTGGGATGAGTAAGGCATGTTGTTTCAGCATGGGTTCAAAAGTGCCATTGTGTATGCTTATAGTAGAGTTACTGAATCTTCCACTGTGAGTATGACTGTTACTGCTGTGCAGTACTGCTAAAGCCTGACATCTACATATGTTTTGTCAAGACCACCCCTTAGTTGTCAATAGAACACTGTATTGAAATATAAATTGAAGTTTTAAAAAAAAATTGTGGTAACTTGTAAACAATCCTCTTCATTGTGTGCTAGATCTTTAGACACTACGACATTAATTCATGATGCCATTCTGTGGCGTTACCTGTCAGTCTTTCATTAGATCTAGGTAGGGTAGAGTCCTTACTTGGAAATCTGTTTATTACTTATTTCAATCCTCTGAGCCATTGGCACTTTAGGAAGCATATTAATATTTAAAAGAAGAACTACTGATCTCTCAAATGACTGACATGTTAAACCTGCTGTGTATGTGTAATGTTGTTAAAATGTTGCTGACTCATCAGTATGCTCCTCTCGACCACACACACACATGCTACATATGTCAATGAAATGTTACCCTGCATGCCAGAACCTGTCTGACTATGTATATGAATAATTACTGTTTTCTTTAGAGTCCCTGGCCTTTACATGAAGAAAAGAGGCAATGAAACTATAAACACATTCAGTTCGTTGAGATCTGTGATAACATTTTGACAAGCTTGTCAAATTCTGAACAATTTAAAAGTAAATGTTTCTGTCTCAAATCCTAACCAGTTTTGGATGATGCCATTTTGTTACACACTTTAGCATATCCTAACCTTCTCATCCTGTTCTTCTTCCGAAAAAATGGTTTCTAGTCTGCTGCTCTGTTGCTTTTGTTCCAATGTAAGGGAAGTAACATTAAATACCTGGCACTGTAGCCTATAGAAGGTTTAAGCTTTACCTTTATTTTCTGGTTGTTTCTTTATTTAGAGACTAAGAAATAATTATATATGGTCATATGTATACTATATGTATATACATATGTATATGTATATATACTGTCCTCTGTAGTGATTTTATATAGCTGTTGCCTGTCCTATGTTGCCGGTATTTACGGTTCATACATTAATATTTTCAAGTACTGAAATAGATTTGCCGAGTCAGCTACTTTTAGTCTAATTGTTTTTGCAGAAACAGTTTTACACTCTTTGCTCTCATTATAGAGAACTTTACCTGGACTGAGAGAAGTACGTTAGAAGCAGAAACTAAGAAAATTAAAGTGTGTTAAGTGTATGGAGTTTAAGTGAAGCACATGCAGATTAATATAAAGAACATCCAAATTAGTGTAAATGAGCTCCGAATTCTAATTCGAACCCTGTGGGTCCGGGCAGTGCTTTTGAAAGAAGCAGAACAGAGGAACACTTTGTGCTTTTCATGCAGCCTGATTGCACCTCACACTAAGCACCAATCCCATCCCTGCTGCCGCTTTTTTTTTTTTTTTTTGGTTGACCGTTGTATGGGCGACTGTAGAGTGAATGTGCCGTTCCCAATATGAAACACAAAGCCTGCAGTCCACTAGGCACCCCTCCTCTGTGTTCTCCTTCCTCGTGAGCCCTCTCCCAGCCTGGACAGTTCCAGTGTGCCTTAAATGTGTGTCCAAAAATGGGTCACATGAAATTCTGAATTCCAATCTGAAAGGGCATGATTGTTATTCCGATACCGGCTCTCTAACTGCCTTTTGTTTCTCTTTTGTCAATCTGTCTGTACCCACAGAACCTCGCACGCTGCCATGGAGGAAATTGTGATAGCAGGAATTTCAGGTCGTCTTCCAGAGTCAAACAACTTGGAAGAATTCTGGGACAACCTTTTCAATGAGGTGGACATGGTCACAGAGGATGACAGGAGGTGGAAGCCAGGTAACTCCATCAAATGGCTGTAATCACATAGATTCAGGGTCCAAGTGTTGCATTGTCAGAGAAATCGAGCATTAGACTTGAGTTGTGAAATTCTTACCCTGCACTTCCTCGTGAGCTACACACACACACACACACACACACACATGCACACACTTTTATGCTGTAACAGACAAATGCTGGTTTCTGTTTCTGTATTTTTAGGAAATTAGTTATCAAGTATGTGTGTTTGTCTATTGTATTGTGTAGCAGCTATGGATGTTGCGATACCAGAAAGGAAGTTGTCGGTACCAGTACCGCTAAAATTCTATGATTTTTCAATACCAGTTCCGATACTATAACAAAAAAAGAACGATACGCTAAGGTTATGGTTTCTGTAGTGTCATCCTATTGAATAGTTATGAATTCTTGCGTCTCAAAGCAAAAAAACCCTGGGTTCAGTCCCAGCATGGAGCGACCTGTGTGTAGTCTGCATGTTCTGCTCGTGTCTGCGTGGGTTTTCCTCCCACAGTCCAAAGACATTCGTGTTAGGTTAATATATTAATTGATTACTCTAAATTGGCATTGACCTGTGTATGTATGACTAGTCGTGATATAACCTTGTGTGTTGCTGAAATGGTCACTGATTCCGATTTATAAACCAAATAAAACAAATTCTACTCTGTAATTGGGAATTCGGGGTTCCGCTATTCCACATTCGGTCCACACCCTTCCACTTTGTAGATGAGAACTTGTTTTATGCTTATAAATTCAGCAACTGCCCTATGCGTTTTTCTTGCTTCACGTGAGTTTTTGTCATGTTTCCTATTATTTTAGATATTTCGCTGTGCTTCTCTGCTCGACATCCTGCTCTTGTCGATGCTATGACAAAACAATTAGGAAAATACATTTTTTAGTTCAGTGTAGATTGTAGCAAATGCTTGAACAGTTAAAATCTTGGACCAAGATGCAATCTACCAAATAGAAATTTTTTATCGTACAGAGATTTGCATATCTGGCGTCTTTACGCACAAAAATTGTGGCCTCACTGTGATTCATTTTTGTACTTATTGATTTTGCATTTTAAAGTCCAAAATAAAGCGTTGACTATCGTGCTTGGTAGTAATAGTAGTCGATTTAATTCGGCCGTAAGCATTCGTTTGTTTTCCCTAAAAAAAACTTTCACTATGTAAAAGTCACCCCTGATTTGCTGTGGCTTTCTGTGGTCTGAGCTATTATTTTTCTGTAGTACTGCCGAAATGTGGCGCGATGATCAATTGAACAGAGTCATGAAGCCAGGGTCGGTGTGTGATGTGCTGTATGTTATATTGGGAATGTTCTTTTCAACTGTAAAACCTAACTTATAACTGCAAATCTAAATTTACTACAGTTAATCTACCTTTCTCTCTTTTCTCCTCTCACTGTCTTTTCTCTCTCTGTCTCTCTCGCTCTCTGTCTCTCTCGCTCTCTGTCTCTCTCGCTCTCTGTCTCTCTCGCTCTCTGTCTCTCTCGCTCTCTGTCTCTC
>JAUZST010010766.1:0-12248 GCA_034779995.1 Parotocinclus haroldoi | reverse complement strand
AAAACACTGCATTCCTGCATAAGAACCTTATCCCATCTGTGAAACGTGGTGGTGGTAGTATCATGGTTTGTTTTGCTGTATCTGGGCCAGGACGGCTTATCATCACTGATGGAACAATGAATTGTGAGTTATATCAGAGAATTCTAAAGGAAAATGTCAGGACATCTGTCCATGAACTGAATCTCAAGAGAAGGTGGATCATGCAGCGAGATAACGACCCAAAGCACACAAGTCGTTCTACCAGAGAATGGTTATGGAAGAATAAAGTTCATCTTTTGGAATGGCCGAGTCAAAGTCCTGACCTCAATCCCATCAAAATGTTGTGGAAGGACCTGAAGCGAGCAGTTCATGTGAGGAAACCCACCAACATCCCAGAGTTGAAGCTGTTCTGTACGGAGGAACGGACTAAAATTCTTCCAAGCTAAAGGGTTCACAAACTTTGTAGCACCACCACTGTAAATAGAAATATATATGAGGATATTAATATTTTATCCACACCAGACTCGCACTTTTTTTCAGTGGATCTTACGCAATATGAAAATATTACATTTCTGGTGAAACCAATCACCATCAGAATCCCCCTACTTCATAGGACAGGGTCAAAGTTCAAATTAAAATGTAAGTACCAAGACTCTGAAGGAGCTGGAGAGATCTGCAGCAGCTAAGATTGGAGAAGATCTGACCAGGATGAATGTTTCTCAGAACCTCAACAAAGCTGGACTTTATGGAAGAGAGAAGAATTATTATTATTATTATTTTTTATGAACAGAAAGTAGCTTTTTTTTATCTAACGTTTGTTGATCTTATGAAAGATAAACGTAAAATTTCCATAATCCATGTTTACAACTGGTATTATTAAGGGTCGAGTTAAATAAAACGAATATTTATGAGAGTTCTGTTAATGTACAGATGTAGATGAATGTTATTGTTAATGCTATGATGGATCTCCAATCTGTTACTTCATTTCTTCTCTTATTTACAGAGGTGCCCCCTAAAAGAGATTCTGTTTCTAATAATAACGATGACAAAGATCATGGCGAGAAGATCGGATCCTCAAGTGAGTTCATTTCGTTGTTTGATTGAATATGAACCATGTTTATTAGGTCAGTAATTCTGTAAGACTAATAATCATTGATAATTGATACTAATAACTGATTTCTCTCTTAAGGTGGTGCAGGAAGGAACCATTTAAACCTGTCCGGGTTATCTATCTTATTGTGCTTTTTTAAATTCTCATGGATATGAGACAGTATTTTACATTTCTTTACATTTCATTACCTTCCATTTCATTTCAAAACATTCAGTCCGAATCACAATTTCTGTCAATAACCTGGGTTTGTTCTGATAGTTTATGGACCAGTATTTATGGCCATATAACCAGGTCGAAACATCCCCTAAACCAGGCCTGTAGAGTGCTATCGCTAAACGGTGTTTAATACCTACCGACAGTGGTCCCAGGGGCAAACCGCCGACCTGGCAGGGTGTAGGCACCCAACAAATCCTTTTCCCCCGGGCCAGTTTGGAAGCAGAGCTACCAAGCAGAGGTACAAGTCCCAGAAATGTTTATTGCTAGTTACAGCTGGTTTTGGTAAATAAATGTGTATATAATATATGTGTGTGTAATGTGACAATCACAATAGGTTTACATGTAATTGAGAGAAGTTAGTTTTTTTTCTGGTTCTGTGTATTACACAGTATGCTACGTCAAAGAGGGCAGTACTGGACCTGAATGGACCTCACGGTCATGGGTTCAAATCCCACCTCTGCCAGGCTGCCACAGTTGGGTCCTTAAGCAAGGCCATTAACCCACCATTGCTTGGATTGGTTAAGGGCGTCTGCTAAATCTTGTAATGGTGGCTTTGTATTTGAAGCATGAAGTAGGATGTGATCAAAGCTGGGCAGCAGGCAGAGACCCAACAGCAGATGACGGCTTTACAGTCCAGTAGCTTCTGTTTAACAGAAAGATGTGAGATAGCAATGTCTCTATGTATTATGGTGTACTGGCAGAAAAGAAAAGAGAAAAAGGAGCCACTTTATTCTATAACAGGGACAGAAAGGACTATTAGAAATAAGAGGAAGAAGAAAACATTGAACTAGGGGTCCTGGGGTGTCCTTTCTGTCACTAGAATGTTCAAGTTCGTTAGAATTTATCTCTTATTTTCTCCCGTTATGAACACTTAAACACTTTGCATTACTGCTTCTTCAGCTGCTTACATTTTGTTCTTTTCTGGATCAGATTATCTGCACATGTTGGTTTAGAAGTGATGTGTTTTTTTTATTTGTCAGGACACTGTTATTCCTGATTTTGTGTATTTATCGGGACCAGAGCGTTCCATAATGTTGAAGAGGTACTGAGACAGACGCTGTTATGCTGTATCCTGTATTTATCGGGACCCGTGTGTTCCATAATCTTTATTTCTATATAGAGAGTGGAGGCATTGTTACAGGACATTGTTATTCCTGATTTTGTGTATTTATCGGGACCAGAGCGTTCCATAAAATGAAACTGACTATGGTGTTAATAAGCACATATTTCACTTTCTGTGGTAGCTTGTAATGATAAAGTTTTAGGAGAAAAAAAATGTTTCTTTTAATGCTAAATAAATGGATTTTGTGATCTTTTCTGTTAGTGATATGAACTGTTTTACGTTTGAACAAACGTTAGAACATGATTGTGTATTAATATGTACGGGTATGTGCTGTGCGTCGTCTGTTTATCTCTATTTCAGCAGTCTTATAAAGTTATTATGATAGAATTTGAAGGTTATTAATCTATTTAACCTGTATATGAGCTTAGCAGATACATTAGTTGTTGTAATGGTTCCAGCTGTTACAATGACAATACCAGTTCAGTCTCCTACTGGTCCTCTAATTCAGTAAATGTTCTTAAGCATGTTCTCCCTTTAAAACTCATCCGTTTTTACATTAGGTTGGGAAGCGCCTGGAGTTTGTGAAAGCTCCTAAATAAATGCCAGTTTATCGTTGTTTTTTGTTGTAAATATTGTTGTTTGATATTCAGTCAGTACTGGTTAGTTACATTTAGGGCTGGCTCGATCCATTTTTTTTATGCTTGATAAAATATCGATACTGCAAACTTGATGTATATGTAGTGATACCGATATCAGATCGATATGCCGCTAATACTCGGCTGTTTTACTTTTAGCATCCTTGAGCTTAAAATAACTCTGCCCCGCGGACATGATGAGCATGCTGCTAGCTAACAGTTTTAACGCGAGTTTTAACTGCTCACGTGACATGTCTGTTTAGGGCGTGTCGTCCAAATTGTAGTAAAGCATAAACGTGGTGGAAAGATAATGGATTAAACAGTTTTTCCCCCCATACGATCTTCAATCCAGGGATTTAACCACATATCGGGTTGATAGAAATACAGAATATCGGATCGGTACAGCCCTACTTACAGTTAATATAGTGTTCAGATGTTTATTTTTACAGACGGTATCACAGACGTTAAGTGGCACATACCTGTATAGATTTAAATAAGCTGACTTTTAATTATGCTAATTTTTAAACCATTCTGTGCCTTAAGTTTTTTTTTTATGAAAGTAATTCATATAGGGTTACACAGAAGAGCAGGAATGTGCAAACTCTGTGAATTTAAGCAAAACATTTTCATACAAATGACATGATGATATATTTGATAAGGTTTTGTATTGGAATTTATTAATAAATTTAGCAACATTTCCCCTAAAACCAGTGTTCTGTCTCTTCTTTAAAGTGATCCATGGTAACTTTGAGGGGTTTTTGTTTGTTTGTTTGTTTTAATATTGGACTGTTTAAGAGGTGTCAGGCTCTTTTATCTTGGAGTTATTTCTGCACCGGCGTTTTCCGAATGAGAAGAAAACTGAACATGGAGCTGGAGTCTGACTTTCCCCCTCATTTTATTAGTGATTCTAGATTAGCTGGCCAAGTCAGAAATGTTAAAGTTGGAGTTTATAGATCATGAGCAGCTTGGTCGGGTTTAAGATCTGGACTCAACAGAACCATGAATGAAGCTCAGAACAGCCGGGGATGGAGACGTGCTGGGGGAAATCAGAAAGAAAATAAGAAGCTGCTGATGCTGTATAACTCTCCCGTAACATTTCTGACTGATCCCCAAAAATCAAACCCAGATAGAAGCCGTTAGAAAATGTATAACTCAGATTCTGGATACTGGATTTTCCTGAACAGATAAGCATTAGTGTTAAACCTTGTTTTGGATTTAAAAAACAGTTCATGCTCTATGTGCCTAAAATCACTTCCAGCAGTTCATTAGTGGTGCCTTAACCAGATATTAGTAATAAAATAATAAAAGGTTATGTAATGCAGACTGCCCTGTCAATCAAATGGAGGTATGAGAACTGTCTAGTAAACCCCGCCCCTCTGCTCACCTGTGCAGCTAATGACAGCTGTAAACAGCTGCACCCATAAACCTTGGTTTCATATTACATCTGCTTTTTCCGGTCTTTTCTACACAACCTGTTCCTCGTTCTCTAAGGTAAGAACTGACTTTTTAAGGCTTTCTATTCAGATTTAGATCAAGCTAGATTTTATATCGGTATTTACTTTTGCTTTAGAGAACTTCTTGAAATGTCAGGTAGGCCATTAATGCAGTTTGTAGAAAAAAAACATTTAAAAGTCTTTGAGGACTGTAGGATGAGGGTGTATGGCTAAAAATACAGGAATAAATACGTTATCCTGCTTATTTGCCCTGAGATTAAGAAAAAGTAAAGTTAATATTAGTTCTAATTAGTCACTTTTTTCAGTCGCAGCCACTGACGTGTGGTGTCAAATCAGCCTACCTTGCAAAAATCCGTTGACACACTTTGGCTGTGAGCAACAACAACACTAGAAATGTGTTTTCAAGAGTGAAATATCACCATCAGTGAGTCTGATAGATCTCTGTTATGTGCCGTGTTTCATAGTGATTTGGTTTGGGCAACTAGTGCAAAAGGTCCTGGGTTCAAATCCCACAAAAGCCCCTAAATATTGCTACGGGCTGGTATAGGTTAGACTGTACCATTTTAAGCTAGGAATAACTGCAACACCAAAACGCAGGGTGTTTTTACAACAATAGTGGCTTCAGGATCTACCCTGGCCAAAGTAATAAACAAATCCGGAAAAAAAAATCAGATCTTGGGCATATCCTCCATAAGCCATTCCCTACAACTGTTACAAACATCAATTATTTATAAAGAGGTATCAAAAAAACAAATCACAACAGTCAAGGTCAAAACAGGAAATATCTAAGTACCAAATATCAATGAAACCACAGCAAACACAGCACAGGAAGAAAATCTTCTGTTTTTAAGGGGCGATTGACAGGACGGAAGGTCTGGGCTGGATCTGGATGCAGGGAAGTTCATACTCTCTGGACTGGAACCTAAAACACACTCCAGAGACAACACACACACACACACACACACACACACACACACTGACATAACAAGGGAAACATCAATGTGGTATCCACGAAGAAATGGTTTGGTGTAGAAGAGTGGCCTAAATTCTTAATCTCTGTCCAATCCTTAATTAAACGTTAAATATGGGACGGTGGTGACCTAGTGGCTAAGGTACTGGACTATGGACCAGAAGGTCCAGGGTTCAAATCCCACCTCTGCCACAGTTGGGTCACTGAGCAAGACCCTTAACCCACCATTGTTTGTATTGTAAAACCGTATTAATTGTAAGCTGCTCTGGATAAGGACTTCTGCTAAATAACGTAAAGGTTAATGCTGAAACACTTGTTAATTCATAAATATACTGTTAGTACCAGTGTAGAGGAAAGTCACACTATAAAGTCAGTGATTCATCATGATTCAAATTTAAAGACCCATATTAAAGTCCAAAAACTAGAATATGGCAGTGGGTAGCAATGATCCAGGAGCCGTGGAGCTTCTGAAAACCTCCTAAAACACACCAGCAGGTCTAATATCTCATCTAAATTGCTCCTTGGTGTCTAGGTCTGATGGACCAGCACCCTCTACTCAGTTTTGTACTCAGTGGCTAGGCTCTGGATAGGCTCTGGACCACCCAGAATACTAACTGGGATGTGTTTGGAGTGGACCAGTAACATGAGAAACTGTACTGTTGGACCTGGTGTTCTTTGAAGACCACATTACTCCCCATAATATGATAATATGATCATTTTTGGCCATTTGAGTGTGGCTCCTCTTAAGATTTCATTCTCATGAGGTTTAAAGAGTTTATTCTTGCCTCTGCCTGTGTTGTTTTGCTCTACACAGCCTGCACCCAATCTGAGATGATCTCATGGGTCTGGAGACTTACCTCCTGTACGTGTTATTGATCATCAGTTGTGTTGGTGAGTGGAAACCTTCTAACATCTAAAATAAAATTACTTCTGCATTCCAATCCCTGTGTAAAGATGATAACAATCAATTTGTTCGGTCCCCACAGATTCTCAGATCATATCTGCTCTGGTGGGTTCCACAGCCGTGCTGCCATGTGAGCTAAGCAAGATGGACAGCCCAAAGCCATACGTTCGGTGGAGGAATGATTTTCAGGTTGTGTTTGAGGGAGGGGGTGGAGAGTCGTACCAGGGTGAGAGATACAGGGGTCGTGTCGACATTCCTGAGAACGCTTTACGTAAGGGCAACTGTTCCTTGCTGTTGAAGGACGTCAGTCTTAGCGATGCAGGTGTCTACTATTGCTACCAGCTCCAGAAACGTAGCAGGAGATCTTTTGCTCATTTCATCAGGAGGGTTGAACTTGAGGTTGAAGGTAAGAGGTAAAAAGCACTGAATGTACATTACGTCATCATCACATTCTGTCTTACGGCCATCAATTAAAATCCATTAACAATATATTTGACCATTATTAGCGCTTTTTTACGGCATTTAAGTAACAAGAAACGGGTAACGTTCTGAAAATGAATTAAAACTGACAGAAAAACAGGGAAATTAATCTCCTGACTCCCTATGTAATATTTCTACCTGCTTTTCTAATGGATGTACTGAAGTTCAGGGCTCTGGATTGGCCACTCAAGAACATTCTGAGGAAAGTGAAACACCTTCCAATTTTCACATGCATCAGCACATGCATGGACCAACCAATCTTAGCAATAAAGGCTTTTAGGCCCTTCAGAGTTGAAGCTGAACTACTGGTGGCTCAGTTATTCAGATATTTATAATGACTGAACCATGGTACTACAGATCGCCATCGGTTATCACAATCTGGGATGCCCAAAGTATGAAGCCCCTCCATTAGACTATCACATGGAGTCTTAGAAACATGAGACATATACCAAAATCATGAAATAATTTTTACTGCCTGTAGTGGCATCACTATCAGTGTAGCATCAGACCACCAACCTTCAACTGGCACTGGACTGCATCCAAAAGGAAGGACACAAGAACTACTTAACCTGCACCGACTTCAAATCCGGCCAACAAACACCATCATCAACAAACTACAAACAGACATAGAAGACAAAGATTTGGAAGATCGCCAGTACCACATAACCTACCCTTTTAAACCAAACCACGGTGAGTTTTTAGGCAGTGTAAAAGCTGACAGGGTGGCTAGATCAAAGGATGGATAACTCCCGGTTCCCCTAACAGATGTCTTTCCAATCATCAGCTATATTGAGACTGGAGATTGAAGACGTCGCTACTTTTTATCCAAGTGTATCAAGGACATACTTGAACATAAAATCGAAGGATGAAATTATAAACTTTTTGACACATATAGGACTTTGGATACATGATATAAAACTGAAACAGTCAATAAACAATACAGGGTGAGCCAAAAGTCTAAGGGCACGTCCCGTGCTGCATCGTGAACGTTTCCCATAGGCTGTTAAAACCACATTTCGTCCACAGTCCCGGTTTCTCTAACTTTGGCTATGATAAATGTGTGAAATTGTTGATCTTTCTGGGTGTCGGGTGTTGAAGTCTGTTGCTAGGTTACAGACTTATCAGAATCATCATTTCCTTCTTCAGTTACCTGTGATGAACAACAAAAACTTTCGAACCTCAACAGATATTACAAATCTGATTGCAAAAATCGATTTCTGAGACAATTCTAATCTTCTTTGATGCACAACATGACCACCTTCATGCTGGACATTTGGCATTGATCCAATGTTTTGGCTTTCAATATGGCGGCCATATTCCAGAAAGTCTCCTCAGATGTTTTGAAATAAAAGGGAGTTCTACGACTTTTGACTCACCCTGTAGAATGCTAGCTACGTAGCAATTAAAGTGCTGAGTTGGAAATAAAATTTGAATTTCTTGCTCCCTTTCATTGGTCAGTGCAAGTTTAGTTCAGCTTCTCTTTATAGGGATTTCTTTACAATTTACAAAGATAAAATAATGACCATATTCATCCAGCACAGGAAGGAGGAAAATATTCATACAGTATATAAACAAACCGCTACAGGTGTCTACATACTTTTGGACATAGCGTAAACAAATGAATTCTGTTATTGGCCTAAAATAACATAATAATCTAGTATTTTATTGTTTTTGTCTTTCTCTTTTTCATATTCATCCAAAGAGTTATGTGAGTGAATCTCAAATCTAACATCGTTTCTTTTATTGCAGAAAGTTACATCTAAAATCATAACTTAATAACTGTTTGATGACGTTCTAAAATTCCAAACACCTCTGAAATATTTGACTGATGAACCTGAGAGATCGATATTTTTCTTTTTCTCTGCAGATGAATCTGGACTGAACTTTGCTCATCCTCTCGTCGTCTCGTCCCTCGTTTTATGTTTACTCTATTTCGGTTTCCACATTATCAAAAAGAGACTGGTCATTGAGGTCAAATTGTCCAGGCAACATTGAGTTTTATTTGTTTACTAACCTCGCTTTTGACAACTTTAAGAAGGTAAATGTTGTCCTAGCCTTTCTAAACCTCGAAAGCTGGAAGATCAGCCTTGATTCAGGCCTGGGAACCCTTCGTCTGCCTTCAGTACAGGTCCCTGACTGGACATCGTGTGAACTCAGAGATCCACACCATGCTACAAGGTCGACTGTCCACAACACGAGTCACTCCAAAAACGGCATAAGCCTATACTTTTCGTACAAAATCACTTTCTGAAGCTTTTTTTGGAGATCCTTCTCTGGTTCCTAGTAATGGTATTAGTTTCCTAAACCTCATTCTATTGTAGAAATTTTCACTTACAATCTACACTAATAGATAAATTCTGTGTTTTTATTACATTTCATTGAGTTATTGCTCTGATTTTGCTGCTGCGCCCATCTAATAAACTTCTCATACTTATATGAGATTTAAAAATGAAATCACTGGCAACTGGCAGAGCTCATCTCAGGTATAAGGATTCATATTTGTTTCAAATTAACCGGTTTCCCTAATTCACCAGTTACACAGGAATGGTGGTTCTATTGTTCCAGTTATTTCGATTAAAACTGTTGTCATAACATGCTTAAAGAAAGTCCAAAGATCAAACCCCCAGCACTCCCAGGCTGCCTCTGTTGGCTCCTTTAGCAAGGGCCATAACACTGCTGGGTTGTTATTCTAAATAACGATCTTCATCATCATCAATTGAATGAATAAATGTTCACCTAAAGAGACTGTGTGACTACTGATGTATTTCACAACCTTTTAAGCTTTTGTAACTTTTTTGGTTTATTATAACCCGATGAAATAGCATATTATTTTGAGCCCTGTATATATTGTTTATCAGACTTTATACATGCATTCGTGTAATTAATAACCCTTACACATTGATTAAGCTATGGTAAATCAGGGCCTCCGATTCCAAATTAATCCCACTGGGGAGAAAAATCTTTATTTGTTGTAACATTTGATCGCAAAATAATAATAAAAAACTGAACGAGTTTTTGAGGTCTCCAGTAACAGATTGGACAGAAATAAGATATGGCAAAAAATACTATTTACAAATCTATATACAAAATAAACAAAAGCCAAGGAAGCCACAATTTTCCTTTAATTAAGTCTCAATACAACCACTCAGTCCCCTCACCATCTGGAAAATGAGGCCTTAAATAGGCTCCATCTGTTTTTTCCGCGAATGGGATGTCAACTGACACCCAGAATCAAAATATCAATAACCAAACACAAAGTACAATATAAAATATACTTACTCAGTACTTGATCCCATTGACTTCCAATACAATGAATAAACATGACCAAAGAAAAAATACAAAATAAATCAAATTAAATAAACACAAGAACTCCCCTTTTAATGATTTAACCCACAATGGGGCCTACTGAGCATGCCTCACTTTCACTCAGGCATTTAAAAAGGGTACCTCAAACAATGTTTGGCCCTTCACCCCCCCCCCCCCCCATTTTTTCTGCTGCAAAAAAATTTGACTTATTTAGCATTGTTACCATTAGATATGATAGCGGATATGAAAATGTGTATGTACTGGAGATCTTAACCAGGGGCAGAACAGGAATAAAACTAATTAGGTGGTTCTGTCACATTAAGTCTTATCATGAAGAAAACTTATTTATTGCTCCCCCAGCTCACTAACTGGTTTATCCATGTGACTTTTTCAAAACATCTCTAATCTAAACATGAGTGTGTAAACATTTCTAATGCCTGGTGTGTGCTCACATTTAGCTTACTGGGACAGCAATAAATAGCTAAAAACAAAGAAAAACAATACTTAAAGCTTAATTTAAAAATATCCATATGCCCAGCCCACTGGAAAATCCACAATATACACACACCAGTTACTGCATCCAATAACCGAGTTGTCTTAAATCACCAGAGTTTAGTTCTTAATTCCATAAAACCACTACATTTTTAGATACAATTGTATCAAATGTGTTCCCTCACATAAAACTTGAAGCTTCTGGGTGGAATAAAAGTTGACACATTGGTTGAAGGTGAAAACAACTATTTAACTGTAACAACTGTTCACTTTTATAAGCTTTAAATTATGATGTAATAGTTTTTTTTGTGTTTTTTTGGGGGGGGGGGGGTTCTTCTAATAACATTTTTTGTTCTACTTGTTCTACTTGTTAAGACTATTAGTGACCCCAGAAGCTAGAATTACATGTACCCTGGGAGACAGGGTGCTGGACATTATAGGGAGCCTTATAGAGCTCCACAGCCACAGATTCTCTAGGATAGATATTCAAGGGCAAATGATAAAAGGCCTTCACCAGTCAGAGGTTAGGCTAATTGTGTAGCGGTGGTTAGAGTTGTGAAGGTGATGTCTGGTGCAGTAGTGTGCTCTGGCCCCCATTCCTGTCTACAGCAGATTAGGTTCGCTGAATTGCTGGCTGCCCAAACAATGTGATACTGCTCTCATCTCCATATCCAACGTGGCAGAGTTAGTTAGGGGCTGACTATCCATAGAAGGGGTCAGGCAGCAGGCAGTTAGGTTTAATCAGCTGATCTCTCAGCAGCATTTGACACAGTCAACCATGAGACTCTTCTGTCCATCCTCTTAAGTCTTGGAATCCAGGAAACTGCTTGGCAGTGGTTTGCTTCCTACCTAATTGACAGGTCATATCAGCTATCGTGAAGAGGATCCATCTCCTCATCCCGCAAACTGACCACTGGTGTCCCACAAGGCTCAGTGCTTGGTCCTCTCTTGTTCTCCCTCTATACTCGCTTCCTTGGTGAGGTTATTTTCTCACATGGCTTTTCATATCACTGATGACACCCAACTCATTCTCTCCTTCCCTCCCTCCCTCAGACACCCAACTCATTCTCTCTTTCCCTCCCTCAGACACAGATGTCTCTGCCAAGATCTCAGCATGTACAGCTGACATTTCCAGCATTTAGCATGCGCCCTTATCCAGAGCGACTTACAACTTATGCAGTTGTAATCCAATCTAAGCAATTGTGGGTTAAAGGTCTTGCTCAAGGACCCAACCATAACAGAGTTAGGATTTTAACCCGGGACCTTCTGGTTCAGAGTCCAGTACCTTAACCACTAGGCTACCACAGTCCCCAAAACTCATACACTGGAGAATGCAGGCATCAGTCCCGCTACCTCTTACATGCTAAGCGATCGCTATAGCACTTGAGCTAATTCCCCCATATCATCATGGATGACTGATCACCACCTTAAGCTAAATCTTGGCAAGACAGAAGTATTGCTCTTCTCAGGTGACTCTTGTCCTCTCAGGTGACAAGGCTAGGATCTCCCTCTCTGTCGTGGCTCGTAACCTGGGAGTGGCTATGGACAACCAACAGTCCTTTTCTACCCACATTGCTAACATCTCTCGGTCGTGCCGCTTCCTTCTTTACAACATCAGAAGGATCCGTCCATTTCTTT
>JAUZST010010765.1:0-12249 GCA_034779995.1 Parotocinclus haroldoi | reverse complement strand
CTATAAAGAATAGCATCATTTCTGGGATGTTGGTTGGGTTGATTCACATTTTTTTATTACAGTCGTTACTTCAACTTGCCCTTTTTAGAACATAAACTTCATACTTTCACTTCCCCTACTAATGTGCATTATATAGGACACCCAAATGATGTGTTTAAATGTAACTACCTAATTTAATAAACAATGCGGACTGTTCAGCTGTCCCATCACTGTTACATTTTATCTAATCATATCAACAGGGGAACATTTGACCTTGATAAATACCTTCAAATTCACTCCCAGACACCCACATGTAATATACTTAAACATAAAACAGTAAATACATACTCAGAATACCCAGACACTGTACATGTCCAGGTATAAGATCACAGCGATACATAATATTTTAAGTGGTTTACTATTCGAACAAAGTTTTAGAATTACACGCGCACACCCATGCTGTTTTTTAGCCTAAACAGAAAGGCACCTCATTAATAGTAATAATAATGGTAGTAATAATAATGATAAACTTACCTTTCGACCCGCACAGGGACATTCAGCTTAGCATTTTATGTGAGCAAACAGAAGTGACAAGGGAGTTAAAAAATGTCCTAAAGTAAGTAGACATCGCGACCGTTTCTTTTTTTTCTCCGTATGAAAGAAAGAGTGCTGCTCAGCTTCCTGTATTTTCTGCTTACACTCACTTCGGACTGAAGAGGGTGTACAAGTAACCATGAATGTAATAACGGAAGTGTGGACACAGATATTGTGCATTCTTTATGTGTTCATATCACTTTGGCCTGGTTTCATTATTGGTTGCTTGATGGTCATGACGTTTTTTTTGGAGCTTCTGGAAATTATTTGGTCTGCATACTTACTTTGGGCAGCTCGGTGGCTCGGTGAATAGCACCGCTGTACCACAGCAAGAAGGTCTTGGGTTCAATCCCAGGGTGGAACGGCCTGGGTCCTCTCTGTGTTGAGTGTGCATGTCCTCCCTGTGTCTGCGTGGGTTTAACCCGGGTACTCCGGTTTCTGGAGTATATATATATATATATATATATATATAGATAGATAAACTTGTGTGTAGATGTAACCTTGTGTCTCTTACATGGCCACTGATGCCGACAGCGACATTAAAGAAGCCAAATAAACAAACAAAAAGCATACATACATTGGCTTTAAAAATGGCTTAGAACCTCGTTGATAATCTGAAAGAACACAAATAGTCTTAGAACATTATAACCTTTACATGAAAAATGCTCGTTTACAGAAGAAAACAATGTTGAACATTGAAAGTAATATTTGTGAAATAATAAATTTTTATATGTTTATATGTATGCTTATATGTTGTATAAGGAAATAATGATAGACACTTGATATCTAAACTGTTACTACCAATAATATGATCAGGATCTACAGACATATATATATATGTAGGTATAAGCTCATTTTTATATAGTCATAAACTAAACTGCTTAATCCATTTCATTTTAATCCATGTCTTTTTTTTATTTATGAATTTTTTAATTTTTTACTTTTTATTGGCCAGGCAGCATACATACATCACCCTGTAATTTCAGTTATTAGGAATAAATTAATGTCTGTTGGAAGTCATAATGCAAATTCACCAGTTTTGGCTTAGAAATGCAAATGATAAATGACTTTGTCAGATGTCTCACCAATCCCTTATTTGACTATACTGTACAGTCGCATTGAAAGACAACTCGGAACTTCAATCAGAAAGTCAGTGTAGAACATGTTTTGGCTTTACTGCAAATGCATTTCAGTGCGTGTTTGTACTCCTAGTGCCAGTCCCAAGCATATATATATGGGGAGGGAGGTGACTAGTGTGAAACCTGCTTGTATAAATTACATTTCTCTGAATGCCTCGTAGGCTAATAGGCCCCAACATCTTACACCTATAGGACACCTACAGAAATAAAGAAATAAATGCAGCTTAATCTTAAACAGAAAAGAAAGATAAAATGACATGGATACTATGCTAAAGAAAAGATCGAGAAATAAAGCAGAAGAGACAATCTAGAAAACTAAGAGACAGTGTAGAACAGAAAGTCCAAAAGAGTTTAATGGACCAAAGTGGGGGAGCAGATTGAAAGGGAAACGAATTACAGAGAAAGTAGTTTACAACAGCTGAACAGAAGTGAAACTGGAAGTGGTTACAAAGGAAGAGAATTATGCTTAAAGCCAGACCCAAAGAAGCATTAAACAAAAAATGTTAAATAATTAGTGAAATCATGATCTGAAAACAGTTTAAATAAATATATGAACTCAATAGGTACAACCAGGAGCACTCTGAATGTGGGTCCACATCAATTGTCTTGTGATCTGGAATATTCTCATGAACAAAAAACATGAACTGAATATAAATACAATTTTTTATTGACATAGATATATATACAGACATATACATTATTTATTATTAGGTATTTCTAATGAAGTTGCACTCCTGATCAATTTAATGAGGTGATTAGCCTGAGAGTGAAACTGCTTCCTCAGCGTTATGGTACATAAACGTATAACTAGGTTTGACTCTAGGTTGTGCCGGATGGCATGCTGGGTATTTCCCTGGTACATGGTATTTTCCATGGAACTGAAACAGAGACCCACACAAAGCCCTCCAATGGAAGCTTACGTGGCACTTAGGTGCCCTCTATTCATCGGAATACTTGTGTATCGGACCTCATCCAGGGCAAAACATGGAAAAGCTTATGCATAAACCTCTACTGTATGTTTACATTTAGTTAGGTAGCATGCATCCTTACCCAGAGTATCTTACAACTGATGCAATCTTACAAGCTCCAAGCACTTGTGGTTTAAGTGCCTTGCTCATATATACACAGGTAATCAAATTTTATGAATGTCCCGTTTATAAATACACGTTCAGAAGAGACTGTATTTTGGATTTAGATTTTTCCCTAGACAAGTAATATGCAGTATGATATGTATGATACTTTCCTACAGGGCAGCAGCCAGCTGACTGAGCTTAGCAGTAGCACCAGTTCACTAGCCATTTTGTTTTTGTTTTTGCTCTCAATAAATGATCAACAAATGACATTTATATATTCAACACGTTACTATAAATCAAACTTTGTCTTAAAGATTTTGCATAACTGTAGGTTAATGTAAGTGTCTTAAGCATGTTTAAAGTGAGTTACGCTACGATATACTGTATATCATAAACGTCTCGGCTTATGATATATTCAACTCACAATGGTTTTGATAAATGCATCTCCTGTGTAAAGCAGGACGTACCTGCAGTCCTCAGAAAATGTTGCACTGGTTGACTTATGTCACTAATGTTGACTTAACTATGGGAATCTGATAATACACATAACAACACATTCAGCAAAACCTGTATTGTGTTTATTTCTATATATTACATATATATATATACTGTATGTCTGATGGAATGATACCATTTTAACATCATCCCCTACACAACCGAGTGATAGACCATTGCCTTGTCCATTGTTATGTCTGCCTGTTGTGGGGAAACGTGCTAGGGTCACTAGCAACTCTCACCAAGAAACAGCAAGTTGAAACATGAAATCAAGAAATAACAATAATCGAAAAAATTGGATAATACAGAAGAAGGGTCAGTATTTCAGGTTGAGATAGCGTTTCAAACAATCAAAGCAGTGGAACTTCAAAATGAATTAACATGCCTGAATTTGAAACATTGAGAAATGCATATAGCCATTTTGAAAACATTTTCACAACACCATTATGTATCAGATGAGGAATATGATCTCATTAAAGAAACAGTGTAGCTGAATTGATTCTGACAGTTCTTCCAAACCCTTAGGATCTCTGTTTTGGCACTCTCAGTCATCAAGCAGTAAACTACTGGATCTGCCACACTATTTATAGTTGTGGTTGCAACAAACACCATGTAGTAGTCTCTTAACATTATCGCATTGTCACAGTTCCCAGGTTCTAACACCCCCCTAAGAAACATGACGACCTGGAAAGGGGTGAATGAAACCATGTAGATGATGAGGAGAAACAAGAGCAGGTTGAAGATCTTTCTGCGTTCACTGGCATCTGTAGATGCACTCTTGCGTAGAGCCATGATTATTTGCTGAGAGCAGAATCCCATCAGGAACGTCGGGATAAGAAATCCCAGAATTGCTCGGACTATGGCCACGTGGGCCATACAATTAGTCATAGGTATCATCTCCTGACACATCCGACTGGATGAGAAATTCTGCAGCTGTCCTGTGTGTGCCAGTAAGCCAACGTGCAGAATGATCTCAAATAGCCACACTAGCGTACTCACCCAGACTGCTGTTTGCACCTCATGCACTTTGTTGAAGTACAGAGGAAATGCTATAGCGAGATAGCGGTCTGCAGATATACAACAAAGCAGGCCTGCTCCCACATAAAAACTGTTGTACATAATCACTGCAATGATGCTGCACAGGGTATCATTCACCTTTTGCCGGGTTGCTAGCATGATCCACACTGGCAAGGTGACTGTGTATAGCAGGTCAGACACGGACAAGTTGACCAAATACACGGCCAAAGTATTTCCTCTTCGCATTAACACCCATGCTACATACAGAGACAAACAGTTCCCAGGAAATCCAAAGATAAAAAACAGAGCGTACGCTGTAGGGTACATGTTGGCGTCCACTGTGTCATTATATGTACATGAAGAATTGTTCGCACTGGTGGCATTAGAGCTTTCCATCATGGCTGTAAAGTAGTTGTATGACAGAGTTCTGTAACTGCAAAGGTTTTAAACTAAACAAACATTGAATGGTTAGCATCATGCAAATTGAGATGCAAAACACTGATGTTACAGAGAGCAGCTGTCTGATATGATGTTTTTGTAGATGAAAAGGGAAGTGATTTACAATCAGAAAAAGCATCTGAAAAAGGTGGTACAGTATGGAAAATGCAAATAAGTTTTTATTTACTTTGGCTTCATAGCAGACAGCTATGAATCCAAACTTTTAATAAACATGCATTCGTGCGTTTCAGAACTACCTCACTAACAGAGTTGGACACAATCTTGTGCATCACAGGGGCTCCACAGGGGGAACAGTCCCCTCCCATTCCTAATCACTTTACTCTGCTGACTTAACACATAACACAGCAAGATGTATGTTACCGACAGATGTTCTCAGATGACTCTGCTATTGTTGATACATTTTGGATGATAGAGGGTAGAGTAGAGGGTACACTTCAAAAAGCATTCCATGACATTGTGGTGGCATCAGAAACACTGGGCAGTACCAAGTATACATTTGTGTACTTTGTAAATTTTATATAATTTTTATATTGTATATATTTTGTATAGTATATTTCTACCTATGCATTTTCAAGTGTGTGTCAACGTATGTTTATTCTATTCTTTCCTCTTGTTGGCATAATGACACAAATTTCCAAAGCAAATAAAAGGCTATTTTTTCTCATCTTATCTTATTTTATCTTCAGTAGTGCTGTGGGAGGCATGAAGAGCAACATATAGTTTTGCGTTTGGTCAATACGTGATGACCAATTCTGGCCTGCATTCATGCTGTGGCCCAAAAAGTTGGTTAAGGGAAGAAATCCACAGCATAAACATGCTGTAATCTGTATTTCTGTCCCAAGACTGTCATCTCTTAAGTGTCCCACTACTAAAGGAAAACAGGCGACAAAGCTGTTAATTTTCCAGCTCATTATGGGAGCGAGCATTATGTTAACAGATGTTTTTCCAGATAATAAGCGACTCAGTTCTGCATTTCTTCATATCGGTAATCGGCATGGTATTCAGTGCAATGTTAATATCGCCTTGGTTCACAATTTGGTTATCTGTGACAATGCACTGACTAACAACTGCAGCCGGCCGGCGGGAAACATTAAAATTTAAATAGCTGAGACTTAACCATTGCTGGACTTGTCTTGAGTGAGTGTTGCTTCTACTTTTATTTCAACAATAAACCATTAAATAATTATAGGAAGTGTTTTAACTAAACTGTGTTTGTGTTTTTAGACAAAGTTAAAGTCTTCGTACCATACATCTCCTCCAAATAATTGTGAGGTAGGTATACTATGCTTTGCTAGCAAACTTTGTGATTTCCTGGATTTGTCTTCACATTCTGTTTCTCATATTTGAAGTATCTATGATTAAAATTACAGTGCATGTGGACTGTAGGCTAGTGCATTACAGGGTTCTATAAACACTTTACCTAACTTTCATTTATTGAACACCACCCAGGATTCAGTCAAATGTTTTCAAGCAGCTGGCTCTTACCAAGTCTGTGAAGCTGGCCTAATGAATGTACATATCCTTAAAGTTCATGGCATGTAGCAGCATACACAATGCAATGTGTAATGGTTTTGCTGTGATACACTGCATGGTACCAAAACATGGCTGGGAGCTAAAGGTTTCCTTCCATCAGTTCACCAGTACTTTATTGTCTGTAGCCATTAATATTAATTAATATATTCCACTGGACTTTTTTCCCAAAACTTTTTCATCCTGGAAAAAAATAATGTAAGACAATGTCAGTCTGACCATGAGTCAGTTTTTCTGTATAATGTCAGAATTTGAAGAAACAATAACATTAAATGATTAGATATAACTATAACAATCAAGCTTGAATAAAAAATAAATAAAACAGTCTCTATTGACTCACAGAAAGGATGTTCCAGAGACTGCGCTGAGCATGCACAAGCACTGGTACACCCACCCAATCACACACACACACACACACGTTACTTACAGTTACTGTCTGTGGTGTGATGAGAAAATAGCAAAGATCAGAAATTCTTTACAGAATTTATGTCAATATTTTTTAGGTATGAGTAATCTCTTATCACCTTTCTAGCAAGCTAATGTTACAAGTTGTTAATAAATCACTGTCTAATGTTTGAATTCGTGTGAAAGAAGCTAGCTGTTGTGATAATTGTGAGCAGTTGGTATTAAAGCCAAGGTGTCAGACAAGTACTGTTTGTATGTGTATCAGCTGATGACTAGATAAGTAAAAGAAGATAGGACGAACTCCTATTAATTAACCTTTAATTTTTAATTTCATTAATTTTAATTTATTATTTATCCTTCATTATGTTTTACTTTTGATACTATTTTAGTTGTACTACTATGTAAACTAGGTGATGACCTTTGTGACTTACAGGCTGAGCTTTAAAGACATTTTTTTTAGTATTTTTTGGTATCTTTCCAGTCTCATTGGAATTTACATATACATTTACATTATTTATCCAGAGTGACTTAAAAAAACGTTTGTACATGAATAGGGGCTTCTACTGTCTTATAACACTTTTGCACTTATTAAAGGTTAAGGAACATATTAGTAGGATTTAAGAAATGCTAAGTACACAAAATGTAAATACTTTTCAGGCATGAGTAAATAGCTCTTTATTATTTGCATAACATGGAAAGTTTCATATTGTGTCTGTCTGTTGTACAAATGCAAATCATGCTTTATATTACAGTTATTAGAAACACTGCCATTTTCACGTGCAACACATATATAGATTGAATTATAAATTTTTTAGAGTGACTTATTCTGCCTTGAAAGGTAATGTTGATATTATATAAAGGTCCCTAAACATTAATGTGTGGAATGTTCAGAAGTGGTGTTTGGATGAACCCAAAGCAGTAATACTGTTAGGATAAACTGCAGAGTCTAAGTTGCCAAATATGGCAACTGTTTAAACATAACCTGTTAGTTACAAACAGATGTGACTGCCTAGTAATGTTCGCACTTGTTATTAATTACAAACATTATTGTGCCATAATCTGATATGGTGCTGTAGTATCTAATACAAATGTACCTGTCAGTACACGTTACAACACCATAAGTGTGCATTTGTTTTCTCCAAATAAAGTTATGTTCACGTATTGTACAGAGTAAGTCAAAAGCCACAGGACACCCTTTTATTAAAGAAACAAAAGGAAAAAATACATATCTAAATACCCCAGCACATAATGGGTGAGAGGGTCTATCTTTTAGAATATGTCTGCAAGATGGCCACCATTTTGAAAGCTTTTATATTGGATCAAGATTGTCTTATCTGAAAGTGGTCATGTAGCATATAAAAGAAGACCAGAATTGTCTCAGAAATTGAATGCCACAATCAGATTTGTGGATGTTATTGCAGATTTCTGTTGTTGTTCAATTTTTTTCTCTTGTGGTTCAAAAGTTATCAACAAAGAAATTTTCAAAACCTCTGTTGTTTGTCACAACAAACTGTGATACTGACTTGTTCACTGAAGATTGAATTGATGATTCTGGTGACTCAGCTGCCATATCATACAGAATTCAACAACAGAAACCTAGAAAGGTCACTAATTTTACACAACACTGTTGCATCCCTCAAATATCAAATTCGAAGAATCCCGGACTGTAGACGACAAGCCACAGAGTGGCTACCAATGAAGACACCTTTGCAAAAAGTCCATGACACAGCACGCAAAGTGTCCTGTGTCTTCTGACTCATCCTGTAAATTGGTCCTACAATGCAAATGACATTATTTGACACTCCTTTGGACATTTGTTGATATAACAGAACGCTGAATTGTGGTAGCCAAAGATCCAGTAGAGCTCTTTCTCCTCTTATATATTTCACTGACTTTCCTCCTAAAGTAGCGACCTGAGCACACATATAATACAGGATTGAGGCAGCTGTTCAAAAAAGATAAGTATACTGAAAACTGGTTTCCAATGTCCAAGGTGTGATACCAGCTACCAACATCTAAAATCTCAAGGTCACAAAGTGTGTCGAGGAAAGTAAAAATATGGAATGGAGCCCAACATATGATGAAAAGCAGAGTCACAGTGCACACTAGCACAGTAGCCTTCTTGTCATTTCCATCTTGAGCTCGACCTGAAAACTTTCTTTTGTGAAGGACCCAACAGATATTACAGCTACAGAAGACAATAACTAGAAGAGGCAGCGCAAAGCCCAGCAGGTTCAGCTGTAGGTTGTGGGCCACTTTCCAGGAGTCAAAAGGGTAATGGATAATGCAAGCTGCATCATGTATGTATTGGTCATATTGCACAGTCCTGAAAATCACAGTGGGTATCCCCATGCCCACTCCAAGAAGCCAGAGACAGACACAAATCATCTTTGCATTTCTTCTCCTCCTCAGCCACCTTGCTTTCATAATCAACACCAGTGCTAGGTAACGGTCTATGTTGACCATTGCTAACATGTAAATGCTTGCATACATGTTGACGATGATGGACAGGTTGACGACTTTGCACAAAAAGTTCCCATATGGCCAGTAGAAGTAATTGAGGATGTTCATAGCCCAGAAAGGCAGGCACGCAAGAAGGACCAGATCAGCTAGTGCCAGATTGCCTAGGTAGATCTCAGGAATGCTCCACTTGCCCCTCTGAAGAAAGAACACCAACAGGACAAATGCATTGCCCATAATCCCAGCCAAACAAACAATAAATATGTATGGAGGTACAATGGTGTAAACTAGATGCCAATCAGATGAATTAAACATCATAGACGGGTAAGGTGAAAAGTTTTGATACTGGAGAGTTGTCAGAAATATAAACTCATCTTCATCCATCCTTTGAAGAGAAAATGCAACTATTAGACAAATATTATCATGATTTAATGTTGTGTACATATCAAACAACAAAACTATTTCATAGATAATTAATTTGGGGGATGTTGCATATTTAATAATGTTATATGTAATATTTAATTTGCATTAACAGAGCAATACTCATTATATATAATTATTAGATACGATATAATGAAATAACAAACTTACCTCACAACCGGATTTTAAGCAGTATATAATCCAAATTGCTTAGAAAAGAGTATCGTGGTAGTATCGTGTTTTGCCAGATTACACTGAATGACGGTGCAATGAAGAAGCAGCTTGGTGTACATAACTGCATTCCTCCACTCCCACAAGTCTTAAGTGATAGATCATGTTTATAGTTTAGGTTCTGCACTGTGCCAGTTTGTTGCAAGATACACATGTATAAACTACAACTGTTTATGAGGAGGTGATGCAGACCTTTTTTGGACGTAAAAGTATGTTTATGAGGCAAACATTTCACAAAGTAAAGGTTTTCTATTTATTTTCTACATCTGGACAATCAGATATACGGATATGTGCTGTTTAACATCCACCCGATCAACGCCTCTTTGCTTTAACAGCTGAGGTCTTAAAATCATAATAAAATACAGTAATAAATAAAACTCTGTCTTTTAACTCTGGATGTTGCAGCCAGAAAGTGACAAGAGACACTGTACAGTGCTCCTTGATGTATGAAGTTACAGTATACAATACTGTACTGATGTCTAATTACCATATCTTACTTACTACTTATTACAGATGAACAAGTTAATTGCTTATCTCTGTGCAAGCATAATTTCAGAATTAAGCAATTAAGAAAACGAGTAAATGAATAAAAGCTTAGGCTTTAGATGGATGGTATCCTTGACACATTTATTTAATGCTTGCATTCAGTTTTCTTGTGAAACAACGCTTTATATTTACATTACTTTAGCCTAAATTGTTATATCCTATTTCACAGAATGTAATGCACTAATTATATGGCTCATATCTTTACAGATTTTACATTCATAGGCCACTCCATTAGGAGTCCATTAGGTACACATTGTTTTTCTACATGCTCATAATATGAACATTCAAATAACTGTTATGCTGTTACAGATGTTATTCAGATTCATTAGATCTGAATGTGGTCTTATGCAGTCATCTTTTCCTCTAAATAACATTATTTAACCACATTCAAGGTGCATTGCTTATATCAAATCATCGACTAACTGGTAACAAATAATTGCATAAAGCTGCAAGAGGAACTATTGTTTTTAAATTAAAAAGCCACGTCAAATGTTTTGCTCAGTCTCAATGCTTTATGCAAAATTAGCAGTCACAGGCCAATCATAATCATTATAAACTAGTTTGTATATGAAAACAAAACTCAACTATTCAACTATTGTCAAGTTTTGTATTTGAAACTAATACCACCACAAAGGCAAACGCTTAAGCTAATAAATCGTACTAATGAACTAATAATAATAATTAAACTACCTCTCACTGATCACTAGTAGTATAGAAATACATTAGGCAATTTGTCATGATTTGAGGATATAAACTTAAACTTATTGTTAATGTTTTATTCAGACGCCCACACCAAATGTCATTCAGTGAAAAGACGAAGTTAACTGTGCTCATGTATTGCCATAAACTATCTGGCTGCAACGTAATGGAAGTTTACCCACAAATAGTAATTTATAAATGTAGTATGCTACATTGTGAATTAGTAACTAAATCTGGGACTAATGTCCACCGGAATCACGGGGACGCGGGGGAATTTTACCCACCTCTTTTAGCTTAAATTAGACAGAACAAAAACTCATCTGAACACGACGCTGCTGAACCGCACCAATCACTGACCTATAGGAAGGAGTCGGCCTAGACGTGTAGCCAATTAAACTCTTAATTTCAGTTTGGGGGCGGGATATCGGAGGTGCATTTGGAAAACTGAGACACAGACAGAAGAACCGCTGGACACTAAAATCTTTGAAGAACTTCACAAGTTTTCCAAGCAGGTTATTTCACAGCGTTGTGGAGAGCGCTGGAATCTAATACCGGTAAATGTTTTAAATGTAAAGCACTTATGGTCACGATTTATATTAGGACAAGTTATTTTTGCTACTGCCTGGTTTGAAGCATCATATATTATTTTGTTAAACTAGAAATTGATGTTCTTTGTAGCTAGTCGGCTAATGTGAGGACAGCGTAATGAAGCGAGTGAAGCAAACAACCAACCAGCGTTGGGGAAAAAGTTTGTTACCATACTATAGTTAGAACATAGGCTACATGTAGTGCTAAAAGTAAGTTAGATTTTCAGTTGTGCTACAAATAATGACCGATTATATTTTGTAAACCAGAGAAAGAGACGATAGAGAAGGGGTGATCTGGGCAGCATGGTGTTTTGTTTATTAATCTGCTAATACAAAAACATGGACATATGGGCATGCATTTTACAACTACTTTAACGTAAATCTATTAATATAACTTTCAAATTTAGGCCAAATTCACATAATGAGTCAGTGCTGAAGTAGTTTGGTTTGTTCATCACCAATATGAGCAGCTAAAGGCTGAGTTTCTTTTTCTTTTATTTTTCATTCAGCTTGTATGTAGCCATCGTCACTGAAAATCACAACAACCAGTTGATGGTTAAACATGGGAAATAAAAGGAAAGACTAACACTAAGCTCTGAAAATGCGTGCGTGCGT
>JAUZST010010764.1:0-12250 GCA_034779995.1 Parotocinclus haroldoi | reverse complement strand
TCTCTCACACACACACACACACACACACACACACACACACACACACACACACACACACACACACACACACACACAATCCTCACGCGCGCTTATCCTAGTGAAATTGATCCCGAATCACACTCACCATATTTGCGGTAGGCGGCGGCGAGCACGTGACCGCGCAGCAGCAAGAACAGCGCGAGCAGCTTCACCGTTCGCGTGGACTCCATCGTGTCCCGCGAGCGCTGTCCCGGTAACGGCGCCGCAGCCGCGTGCAGTGCTCCAGCAGTACCAATAACGCACGCGCGGAGAGACTCGGACCCAAATGAGGAAGAAATTAAAGCGCCAGGCGCCGAACTCCGATTCAGCACCCAAAACAGCGACCACAGGCGAAACCACGCCCCTTCTGTCTCAACGCCTGGTGACGTCACTCCCACCACCACGCAGTCTGTGTAGTTAAGAGGTGTTCGCGGGTCTGTGTTTTTGTTTGCTTGGTGTTTGCGGTTACGTTGTGGGAGACCGCGGCGGCTGCTGGGTTTTAAACCAGAGATTCACAGACAGTTTTACGCAGGGAGTTTTTGAAATCTTTCCCGTGGAGCGTTAGGAAAAAGAAAACCATTCGACGTAAGCCATGTCATCTTGATTGTATGTAATATTATAAATTGTAAGATCGACTCTGATTTGTTGACGTTTAAGTCAGTTGTGTCCCTGATACAGGTCACTGATTGACAGCTGGCTACGAGGCTCCGCCCCTTCGACCATTTCAATTTCGACCAATCATCGTAAAGAGAAGCGGTGCTACTATGAAATGTGCGTTGTCCAATAAATAGATTTTTTTCCTTCTGTACAAAACACACTTATCCACCTCCACCTGTGCATGACCTAAAATAATAATAATTAATAATAATTATTATTATAATAATAATTACTTATTAATAATAATAACAATAATAATAATAATAATTATTATTATTATTATGTGGTGTTCCGATTTCCGATCAGCCACCGATTTCCGCGAGAAAGCATTAATGCCTTTCGTTATCGATCACAATAACCGAGCACCTGTGTGCAGCGTTGTGTCCCCACCCCCTTTCCTTTACACTGCGCAGGCGCGGGGGTGAGTCGTAAACAAACATCTGCTTTGTGGGACTTTTACACGGTCTATGAGAGAGAGAGATGTAAATGAAAAAAAATACCTCGCGGGGGAAGCGCAGTAAAATGCTTCAACACAACTAATTTAATACGTCATTTAAAGAGCAAACACTTGGCTCGTTATGGTAAATTTTCGAGGTTCACTGCCGGGAATAAAAAGAAGGTACCAGGTATATGATTGGTATCGGTGATCGAAAGCACAAAACATGATCCCTAGTAATAATACATTTTATTTTTACTGTAAGAACCTTTCCAAACACTCAACAACACAACACAAAATAAGCTAGTAAAAGAACCCAGGAGTTGAATCTGTTCATCTGGACATAGAGTTTTGTGGGAGAAACGTTTCATCGCTCATCTTGCCCAATCTTATACACAGCACATTAGCATAACGACCGATAGCAGCACCTTTGCATAACAATGGGACCGGTGATCAGTTTAATAAGCAGATTGCCATAGCTATTCATACAGGATTGAGGAAGGGCAAAACGGTCCAGATGAACAGATTCAACTTCTGGCATTTTCCTACCTGGATTATTGAGTACGCACCAAGACACTAATAAAAGATGTACAGTAAAAGAGGAAATATATATATATACAATATTATTCATTACTAATGTCATTTCTGTCAGCCATCCTTTGATTTAAAATGAACTGCCCCCTACCGAGTGCTCACCCTAATGACTGTAGTGAAGGTACTAGCTTCTGGACCAGAAGGTCCAGGGTTCAAATCCGACCTGTGCCAAGCAGCCACAGTTGGGCCCTTGAGCAAGGCCCTTAACCCACCATTGCTTGGACTGTACAAGTTGTAAATCGCTCTGGATAGGAGCATGTGCTAAATGCCATAAATGTAATGACCATCCAAAGTGCCTACAGTGAGCACATGGGTGTCAGAACTGTACCTTGGAGCGGTGGAAGGTGGTCTGGGCCGCCGAGTCTCGCTTTCTTTTCCATCACATGGACGGTCGTGGGTGCTTACCCTTCACCCGAGGATGTAATCGTACCAGGAAGAACTGGGGCTTAAGATGACCCGTGGGGCATCATGTGATGCTCTGGGTAACGTTTTGCTGGGAAATCCTGGGTCATGTGGACATTATTTTGATCCTTAACACCGATCTTTGTACTTTCAGCCATTCAGTCAATCTTACATTCTGTTATTATTTCCTTTGTTTCTTTCACTCATTTTCTCACTTCCTTCTTCTTTCCGTCTTTGCTTTCCTTTTTTTCCCCCCAAACATAAAACAATGAAGTAAAAAAGATGGTATGTATTTTTAAAAGGTGTGTAAACCAGCTGTTCTTATTTTTTTCCCAGTTTAATTAAAGCTGCATTTACGCTCTGCAAAGAGTATTTAAGAGTATTATTTTTTCAGTTATTATTATTCTATAATATTTTTTTCCTATTTCTCTTCTATGCAAGTAACAGTTTTTCTCCTACTTTCATTCTGCTTTTCCTTCTTTCGTTCAGTTTCCTTAAATCCTCCTCAGATTTTTTCTTCTCTTGTCAAATTATTTATTCTGCACAGCTTCCTTTCCTACTTAAATACCTTTCCTTGTTTTTTTTTATTATCATTCTTTCCACATACTTTATCTCCTCTCTTTTGTGTATTCTTGTCATCTTTACATTTATTTTCTTTTTCTTCACTGATCACAAATATTAGGGAATATTTTAGAATGCAATATCCTCTCATTTTTGTGAGCATTATATTTACCCTTGTTTTTTCTATTATACTTCCAGTCATATATATATATATATTTTTTTTTTTTTTATTTTTTTTTTTTTTCTATTTTAAAATTTTCCATATTTTTATTTATTTCTACTCATATTCCTTCTTTCATCTTCTCTTTCTTTTCAGCTTTTATTTCCCTATCCATCCATCCATCTAAATAATATAAAACACTTTTCTAATCAAACACCGTTGAAATTAAAAACAATGTAAAAAAAAAAAAGTTTATTTAATGCGAAATTCCCATCATTACAGTATTTTAACTTTAATGAAAAAGTTTATACTAGTAGTACACACTACCGAGGTTGGGAAAAACAAGCTGTTTTTTTTTTTATTATATTTTTGTAAAACATTTGCCATATCATGAAATCTGCATTCATTTCATTTGCATGGAAAACATTTGCCCAGTCTGTTCTGCTCCATTAGTTAAACAGTCCGTCTCGAGCGGGTACATATACATATTTATTTTTATTAGTCCTTTAGAGATGCTTTAGAGATTCAAAAGCGCTGCCTAATGAAAAGAAAAGCATGAATGGAACTATAAAGGCAAAAAGGGTATAAAAAAAGTAAAGACTCTTTAGCACACGTGTAAGATTCAGGGCATCAGAAGCTTGTTCAGAGTCCTCACTGCATTCTCATAAATAAACCTGAGAAAAGCAAGAAAAGGTTTCAAATCATAAAAACTCCACATTTACTGATGGAACTAATATGCCATGCTACATTACCGTACGTTCTGGATTATAAGAACTAATACATTATGGTCTATTACCGTACGTTCTGGATTATAAGAGCTAATACATTATGGTCTATTACCGTACATTCTGGATTATAAGAACTAATACATTATTGTCTATTACCGTACGTTCTGGATTATAAGAACTAATACATTATGGTCTATTACCGTACGTTCTGGATTATAGGAACTAATACATTATGGTCTATTACCGTACGTTCTGGATTATAAGAACTAATACATTATGGTCTATTACCGTATGTTCTGGATTATAAGAACTGATGTTGATGTGATATTACTGTAAAATATTATTGACTATAAATGCTAACAGCCTTGTTATATCACATTAATATCATTACCTGGATTCTAAAATAAATTATAAACACTGATGAATTAAGTTGTATTACCGCATCATCTGGATTATACGGATTGATACATTAAAATCCATTACCTTATCATCTGGATTATAAAGACTAATAGATTAAATTACCGTATAATCAGGATTATAAACACAGATAGATTAAAAGTTACATTATTGTATCATCTGGATTGAAACATATGACACATTACCGTATTATTTGGATTAGACCTGATATGTCATGTTATATTACCGTACAGGTTTATGATCTCATAATCCAGTTACCTTTGTGTAGACTCCTCCTCCTGCGTTATGTTGCAGTGTTGTAGGATCTGTCTGTGCACTGAAAGCCCGATTTCCTTCACATCAGCACTGAACCTCTCAGCTACACAAAACAACAAAATGAACCTAAACCAACAGCACAATCAACTAACACAACAAACACAAACCATCGTCACAAAGAAAGCAAAAAAAAGAAAAAAAAAGAAGTAAACATCATCAGATTGTTTAATTGTCTAACTGACTTCCCTTTGGGGTTTTGGTGAATTATTGGAAATAGAACACAAGACCTTATGTGACTGTGTGTGTGTGCATTTTGGGATGGTCTGATAAATAAATGAGAGCAATAGGTCAATATTGAATAAAGCACCATGCGAGATTTCACTAATCGGCGATTTTGAGGAGTAGCACTCACTTGTCCGGACTAGAGCCAGAATGTGGGTGATGGCGGCGAGCCCTGTGATGCTGTCAATGGCCTCTGAGGTGACCGACGAACTGGTTTCAGATAAGAAACACCTACGATGGACGACAGGACAGACCAGTCAGGTTTGATATGGCTCTTGCCTTGAATACCTCATACAGTGTGCAAATGTATTGGCACCCCTGCCATATATAATGTGAGACAGCTCAATAAGTCATATGTTAGTGTGTTACCTGGTGACTGCAGGAGATCTGAGGATGGCTGACATTAAGGTGCAGGAGAGAGGAGGCAGATCCGTCACTGAATCTGGACTCATCACCTCTTCAGCATGAGAAACCTGAATGCACATACAGACACACTTCAATTAAAGCCTTTTAAGCTGAAGCTCTGTTTATCTCTTCATAATCATAAACATGCTGAACATGTAATTCCGACATAATGGCTTAATTATTAGACATTCATTGCAGGCAGTCAGTTACAAAAAAAAACAAACAACAACAAAAAAAAAAAATCAAACGGAACCAATTAACAATATTACTAATGTGCATTAATAATAGGTGATTATGTATTTATTGATTTATGTGGTCATTCTTATGATTAATAATAATATTATCATTTGTTTTCTATAGGATTATGTGTTAGTATTATTTGACTGTATATACATTATTGTATTGTTATGCATTTGTTATAGGATTATATTATTATTATGTATTTGCCTATACAATTCTTTAAGAATAAGGTTATTTACTTCCGATGATTTCTAAACATGTGTATTTATCTGAATAAATTAAATAAGAGGTTGTTATTATTATTATTATTATTATTATTGTTATTATTATTATTACTTAACCGATAAAATTATTCTGAAATAATGCCAGGTTATTTAACTTTTGACTATAATAATAAATAGTAATAATAGATCTTCTATTTAACTATTCTAATTATGCAGGAATAACGCACTAATAAAAACGTATTATATACATTTGTCTATTGAATTTATCGAATATTACTGCCAGATTATTTATTTATTTATTTATCATCATCATCTTATAAAAGAATTCAGTAATACCCGGTAATTTATTTACAAATCTATGACACTACTACTACTACTACTAATAATAATAATAATAATAATAATAATAATAATAATAATAATAATAAATGCAGTAATACCAGGTTATTTATGTACAAATTTATAATAATAATAATAATAATAATAATAATAATAATAATAATCTGTAAAATTATGCAGTAATAACATGTTAACATGTTTATTTACATATTTTTATTATTATTGTTATTATCATTATTATTATTATTATTATCATCATTATGTATTTACCTACAAAATGATGCAGTAAATATAACACCAGGTTACTTATTAATTTCTTAAGTAAGCTTTTAATTAGGTTACTAACTCCATTTATTTATGGTTTATGGCTGACTGATGTACATAGACAGTTCCTTTAAATAAACCGCTCCAGACTGTTTAATGAGAAGTGAAGGAATGCAGCATGAAGTGCGCCTCAATAGACTCCCGAGGTCGACTCTCACACTCAGGCTTGTAATACAGATATCAGCGGTAGTTAAAAGCGAGCGCTGAGAGATGTAACGAAGGGTAATAAGGATCTGTGGCGCAAAGAACAGAGCGCTTTGGATCATGAGAGCTTTCTTTTCTGTCACCCACGTCGCAGTTCAGCAAGACAGAGAGACGACACTCGGTGAGAATCGATCCACTTTCCAAACAAGCAACTATGAACACAGGAGGAAGCTCGTCGCTTTTAATCACGAAGCTTTCGGTCTCAACATGAGATTAGATTTCAGGAATCAGGCCAAGATAAAAATGACATATCTAATAATAAAATAAAAAAAAAAAAAACCTGGAACCTTTTCCATAATAAAATTCCTGCCACTCGTTGTGATTCTACAGTCACACTGGTGCTAAAAGTGACCCAAATCTAAAACTTTTAATAGATTGTTTACGGTTTCTTTTTAACATGGCTTGCATCTAGCAATAATCTGAACAGGTTCGTATGTTCTGCATGTGCACAATAAAGGCAAACTACCCGACATGCCCTCTTAGAAGCAAATGTAGCACATGGTAGCTCTTGAAAGCTAGAGTTTTTCAGAAGAGCACCCCACTTCCATTTCCCCTCCCCCTCACGAAGCACCAAAGCTCCTCCAGCTTCCTCCCCTCCTTCCAGTGCCATGGGTTCACCTTGGTGATTTTAATTTCTACATTACTGTCATATGCGAAATGTTGAACGTGAACTAAATGCAGACTTTGATCAGAATGGTCTGAATGGCCTTAAAGTAGCTGAGGTTTATGTACAGAGCGTAAGTGTGTGCGAGTGTGTGTGTGTGTGTGTGTGTGTGTGTGTGTGTGTGTAGATATAAAAGCAGACAGACCTTCTGCAGCATACGGCTCATGTCGATAATGATGGCGGCACACAGTGATGAAAAAATCCCCATCGTCACCTCGGACCTCTCAGATACAAGCTGAGTCACCAACAGGAAGTTATACAGGGCGTCCTCAGATGAGGTGCACAGCTACAGGAAAACACCCCGTTATCATACCGTTACCCTGCCACATTGTGAATTTCCTCTTTTTCCTTACATATAAATAAATATACATATAGACGGCTGACCTCTTGTCCCTCCTCTCCGTCTTTACGTAGTCGGTGCGCCATGGCCTCCAGAACTTTCTGGAAGATGTTGGTGATGATGCGCAGGGTGATGGACAACTGCTCCTCCTGCCCCTCGGAACTGTGGGTAACGCAGTCCTGAGCCACTTCGGACAGAACAGACAGCAGGAGTGGAAGGAAGAGGTATCCCTTCTCTAAACAGCAGGAGAAGGAGACATTAGCATGAAAGCACACACACCAACACCCACCAACACACACACACCCACCCACCAACACACCCACCAACACACCCACCAACACACCCACCAACACACCCACCAACACACCCACCAACACACCCACCAACACACAAACCTCACCAGATAGGAGCACATAGGAACAAAGCTGCAGCAGCTGGTTGTTAAAATCAGAGTCTCCTAAAGACACTTGCACCGCATCCCTGTACAAACACACAGCGATCTGTTCCCAAAACATCAGAGCACAGGAGAGAAAGGAAAAACATGAAAGTTTAATATAAATATTAAACATGGAAATAATTTAAACCTAAGGCTGAGGGAGAGTCCGGCCATTTTAGGACTCCAGCTTCTATATACATGTTTATGATCAAACCTGTTTATGATTCATTTTAAAATGTTTCCCTAGTGAAATATGAAATATCCCCTTTATTTCTGTAAGCAGTACACACACAGGCGCAGACAGACAGAGGCACACAGATTATTGTAAATATCAGAATCTCTCCATCACTGTTGTCTTCTCACCACCCATCAGTCTTACACTTTTTGCGTCTACGCAACAGTAGGGGTGTAACGATACTTTCGTTTCAATTTCACAATAGTGAGTCCACCAATCGATTTTCTCATGATTATCGATTTTACAAAAAGACATTCCTTTCTTGTGGAAACAAAGCAAAATAAAGTGGATTATTATTACTATTACTACTACCTCTACTATTACTGTATAATAGAATTGTAAATAAATTATCAGGCATTACTGAAATATTTTACAGGACGACGACGATGATAAATAAATAAACAATCTGGAGCTAATATTGCATACATTCTATAGACAAATGCGTATAATTAATAAATGAATAAAGTTTGCGTTCTCTTCGGTTAGCGTTACACTTTTTGTGTCTACGTAACAGTAGGGGTGTAACGATACTTTCGTTTCAATTTCCACCCTTCGATTTTCTCATGATTATCGATTTTACAAAGAGACATTCCTTTTTTTGTGGAAACAACGCAAAACACAGCATGTTTACGTTCCTGGACAAAAAAAAAAACAAACAAAAAAAACAACAACTTTAGGCTTCTGCCATTTACTAGTTACTAAAACAGAGGTGCAGCTTCACCATATATGAAATATTCCTTTTTTATTCCTGAAAATAAGAAATCTAAATACCACTCAATTGCATTGTAACTCAGAGAGAAGTTTTTGACATTATTTGCTACAACGTTTCCCATCGTGGGACGATTTGCGTTTAGAGTTAACGTTAGTGTTGCTTGAGTGTTTCAGACTGCGTTCGTTTGTTTCACGCTCTTGCTTTACGTGTTACACTCGGTGTTGTGCCGTTTACGTACGTCTCCGTGGCACGTTGTGCTCTTTATTTACTGTTTGTATACGGTGGTTTAGTGACGCTCACCTCGACAATTCTCCTGCTCAGATCAAGCTGCTCCTCTGTTACGCGGTCGCCAGGGGCAACCAGGAAGGGGAGGGTCTTCTCCTCCAGCCAATGCATAGAATCTTCCAGTGATGTCAGGAAGTTTCGCCCCTCAGGATGCTGAAGGGCAGATCATGTGCCGTACCGGTTAACTAGCCGTTGTAATGGCAGTGATGGCCAATAGAGGGCAGTTATGTGACTAAGTCTGTAACTCACTCGGTGTTGTAGATGGATGGTGAGGCGGGTGTGTAAGCTGAACGCTCGAAGAGCCGTCTCCGTCACCGCAGTACTGATCTGACAATTAGTCAGAGAGGAGTACAGCGCCGTCTGACACACACAAAAAACACACACAAACAAATAAAAACACACAGTCAAAAGGTTCCACAAATAGTAGATCAGTATATATGTAGATTGGATAAGAGGTGTGTTAAATAACCCACACCTTCCAGGCTGTAAGGCCAGAGAGCAAAGGTTCAAGCTGATCCTCAGTCAGACTAAACACACAATCCCGAGTGTGTGGTCTCGACAACATACACTCCATATAATCCAATGCCAGGTCTGGTTTAGCTTCAACAGGGGTCTCAAAATGGACCTGTCGAGAGCTGGAGGCACTCAACTCACTCTGGAACACACACACACACATACACACACACACACATACACACACACAGAGAGAGAGAGAGAGAGACAGACAGACAGACAGAGACAGACAGAAAGACAGAGAGAGACAGAGATACATTAATACGTTTTTCCATACTGGCTGAAGGCATGTTTTAAAGCTGCAGTACTATACTTGTGTTAAAACGCTTCAGCCTTTTTTTTATTACTTTAATTTTTTTACATTTGTGTTTTTTTATATTTTGAATACAATGCTTTGATGGGTCAGTACTTACGTTTTTAACCGGACTCGCCTCGGTCAGCCATAGCACCACCAGCTCGAGCACATGGCTTACCTGCCCCCAGCTACACACACACTCGATCAGTTGAGTGTACACACTCGCCGTAGCACCGGAGTCCAGCCTCTTCAGCTGAGCTGCTACTTTACTCCTAACACACACACACACAACGAGACAGAGAGAGGATGAGAGCATGTGAAATCAGAGTCAGTGTGATGTCTGTGGATGAAGTGCTATTTAACTCAGACGAACCGGAGAGCTGGAACAGCAGACGCTGGCAGGAGAGATGCCAGACGGATGAGTGCAGCTGTACAACGCTCATCCTGTAACAAACATGAACGCTTGTCTGGCATTTACATACACAGAGATGAGCCATAATATTATAAACACCTCCTCGTTTCACTCAATGTCCATTTCACTAGCTCCACTGGAACTATAGAGGCATTTTGTAGTTCTACAATTACAGAACGTAGTCCATCAATTGCTCTGCATACACCGTTTGCCCCGTTCCTCGACGGTCGGGTATTATTTGGGTGGTGATGCGAGTGTGGCATATATATATATCGTCTATGATAATATCTTCATTGTTTTAACTGTGTAAGCTGAGATCTAAAGTGTCTCCTTTCATAATAACAGGAACTGGAAGTAAAATTAATATACAGCGGTACCTCGGTCCTCTGAGTCGAGCCATGCAACTCGTTTAAGCCAAAACTCCATTCACGATTTGCAAATGGTTTGGGCTTTCAGGCCGAGCTGTTCGACATTAGCAGTTAAAGTGTTTTTCTTTGACTTTTCACGTTCAGTCCGTTACATGAGATTTTACAACCCTTTTTTTTTTTAAACACTTGATTTTGGCAAACTGTAGGTTAATGGAAGTGTTAATGTGTAATAAACTCCAGAAATGATACAGTACAGATTATATTAATCCATTTAACTTGTGATTGATTTATCTGAACGTATCCCCATTATAAATCAGGGAGCAAATGTACAATAAAACTGGGGTTTATTCATTATAAATTGTATATTTTTTTACAATACATTTATTTATTTGTATTGTATACAATTTTACACACACACACACACACACACAAATAAATAAATAAATAAACCATACTACATCTGAAATGTAATACATACATGTTTAGATAATAAATATATCAGTTACAGTATGAGACCTGAAAGACTCGGATGTACTCAGGCAGGACGGAGGCGAATTTGGCCGTGGTGTAGTGCAGCGCTTCCTTATTGAGCTCCAGAGATTTCTGTATACTCTTCCAGAGAATCACCACCAGCTCCAACAGGCTGGCCATGACAGCCGTGTCCTTTACAGAGAGCACGTCCTCCAGCACCTACACAAAGAAATCATAATTACAACGACTACAAGGCTCCCGTTCATTCCGGTGATAAACTATAAATCTATATACTGCTAAGATCATACCGAGCTGTTCTCCTTGTTGCTGCAGACGGATTCGTCAGGATTCTCTCCGGTCTTCTGGATGCAGGCGTTCACACACTTACGAATCATCAGCATCAGTTTCACTATGAACATGCGCACAAACGATCGAGACGGGTTCTGTGCCATCAGCACCACAAAACCTACAATATAATGACCCTACAACCCTAAATCTAGGCACACTCCTACACTCCTAATGCCCGGACCTAACAATAAGAAAACCCCAACGCCGTAGCCTAACCGCATAACGACCGTCTCAGGTTTCCCAACATACATTTAACTAGCTTATTCCAAACCTGGGCCACCGGCTCTCCCGTGACCCTGGCTAGGCTAAGCGGATATGACAATAAATGAATGAATGAATTATTACTATGACGAGTGGGAGTGTGTTTATATACCAATATTGGTGGGAGCCGTGTACATATAGGCATAGCGGTAGAACTTTCGTGCGGCTCCGCCGTTCATCTGGATCATGGAGACGCAGCGCTCACACCAGACTTCTTCTCTCTGAACCAGCGGGAAGAATGAGCTGAAGAGCAGATTAACGATGCGCTTGGACACAGACGGAGAGTCCAGCTCCAAACGAGCCAGCAGATGCTCCATTGAACACACCTTCCAGAACTGAGGAGAGAACAGAGCAGATATTATACAGCAGTTATCCCCAAATATTTAGGTTCCTAATCATGACTATGTATGTACATGTGTACACACACACACACACACACACACACACACAGAGAGACAGAGACATGCACACACACAGACAGACAGAGACACGCACACACAGACAGAGAGAGACACACACAGAGACAGACACACCCAGAGACAGAGAGACACACACACAGAGACAGACACACCCAGAGACAGAGAGACACACACCCAGAGACAGAGAGACACACACCCAGAGACAGAGAGACACACACCCAGAGACAGAGAGACACACACCCAGA